>VYZW01045632.1:4256-29073 GCA_013401315.1 Balaeniceps rex
AACTAGATATATTTTGAACTTGATTTGGTTTCCTAGATCTTTTGCTCCTAAGTCACCCAGAGTCTCCACATGAGAAAGGCAGGCATCACTCTATGTGCAGAAATGGCTCTAAAAGACCAGTGAAAAATCTTTCTATTCCCAGGCTGTCATTTCTGAGTGGGAGCTATAGGCCTGAGTCTGACTCTCTCCCTAGTTCTTCCCCTCGTTGATCCCTTATTCCCAGGTCTTCAAAAAGGAGGTTGCCATTTTGCTTTGTAGGCTTCACCTCTGGTTTCTCTCAGGACTAGATGTAGAGGTAAGATTGTATCTAATATCCCATCCACATGGGGAAAAATCTGAACATCTGTGGGACTTGGCACACAGAGCTGTTATAAACAGAAGAGTAATTCAGCACACTAGTGGGCTATATCATTGAACGTCATCAAAAGCTGGCAGAGAAGTAATGGAAAATGAGTTAAATGTCATTCTGCCTTTCCATAGCTTGTCATGATATTTTTTCATCAGAGACATTAGGCAAGTTTAGCATATTTTGGAATTACTCAACAGTTGCTTGGTAATTACAGGGGCATGCTCAGGTATACTGATCTTTTCTGGTTTGGTCTCCTTATTTTTTAGGAAAATAAGAATCTAATGTACAGACGAGAATCTTGGAACGTATCAAGTATATGCACCTCCTTGGACCACCAAATGTTTTTACATTTATTAGAAGCCTTTGAAAAGAAAGTGGTGCATAAGATAATTAACAGTTGAACAAAAGATTCAGAGGGAAGCTGCTTGTGAAATGAATACAGATGTATCTAAATGAGGAGGGGAACAATACGAGAGAACAAAACAAATGAGTCTACCACAGAAACCCAGTGTTGTGATTATGCCAATGAGAAGTACCACAAAGGAGCTCTTGCACTACTCTTCTGATAACTATTGAACTAAATCAAAATGGACCTCTCTCCTTCAGCACTACTGAAGTGAGAAATTTTTCTTGTACAGTGAAATTTTTTCAGTGTCGTAAAGTGAGGAAACAATAAACATGGGCATAATCTCTTGCACTGTAACAAAGCCATGGAATACAACAAGAAGCAAAACATAAGCATACAGGGGGTGTGTGTGTATGTGTAAAGGTTTTAAATGTTCGGATCTTGTTGTGTATTTTCTAATGTTTTCATATTTTTCAATTTCCTCTTCATCTTCCCAAAGGTGGGATGAAAACACACTTCTTTATAAAGCAAGAAACCCAAACACATTCATACTTGTTCATATGACTCCAAGATCTGGTGTTATCACAGAAAAAGCACTGCATCATGAGATTCATAACAGCACTTGCAAAGCTTGGTCACACTGGGTCATGTGAAGTTGTGATCTTGTCACGTAGGTCAGTGGATCAGTGCAGAGGAAGCTGCCTGTATGTCAGAATCATCAACTTTTTATTGCATTAAAAGGTTTTTAAAAGCTTAGAGTGGAATCTAAAGAACCATAATGATTAGATCAGCCTTTTTTCTAAGAATATGCATTTGTGCCATGTGCTTAACTTCAATCTACATGCCAACAGTGCTTTGATGATATATTCATTTTGCTCAATTGTCCATAACAAATACTTTTAACTGGAGGTGTTGATTTTCCTCATGCATCACATTTTTTGACATTATTCTAAAGACCAGGAAGGAAATTTTCAAAAGGCACAAGTGGTAGTTAAGGACCTCGCTACCAATGCAAAACCTGTGAAAACTAGATGTGTAAGTGCCATTTAGTTTTTTGGAAACCTCTGTAGGGGTTGTAAACTATACAGTATTTTCTGGATGAGGTCATACATTGTTATTTTTATTTGTTGCACCCCATCTCCCAGCCTAAAGAGGAGGTTAAACACAGTGTATGTTCTCTGGGTATCTTTCTAAATAGCAAAACACAGCAAGGTAGTGCAGGAGCAGTTGTAAACACTGTTGCCAGTATGTGTTGTTAAACAGATTATGTGAGCTTGTTGTTAAAGGACATATTTACATACTCCTACTAGGCATAGGCTGATGGACCCTGAATTATAATCCAGTAATATGGAGGAGGTTGTGGACCATGGAGACAGATGCTACTGTCTTTCAACAACCTCTGACCAAAAATATTCTGAGTTTACTAATAATTCTCTGCTACTATGTGTTTGTAACTGGAAAGAGTGATATGTGCAAGTGCTGCACTCCTATTCCTATGGATCTCATAAAACACAAAGCTTTAATGTTCATCAGAGGTTCTGGATTTATCGATCTTCACCTGGCTGGTTTGGAGGGGAAGAAGACTCTCCCAGTGCTGTGGGTGTGTAGTCACATTGCTTTACTGGCTCCATTTCAGCAACGAGCCCTGTGCTCAACAGCTGATTTCCCTCTTCCTCTCGTGTTGTGTCCTGTGCATGTTCACATCACATGATGTTGCTGACTTGTTTTTCTTGCTGTGTCCTGCTGAAATAATCACCTAAAGAATTATTGCATTAATGACCTTGGACACTGCTAGATAAAGAAAATAAAAACGTGCATCCAGCTAAAAGGTACCACAGAAAGAGGAGAATGGAAGAGGCATTTATTATTCCTTTCCAGGTCTGCCCACATCCCCTCGCTCAGAAATATCCTTTGTGCCCATTTCTCATTTATACTAAGCTCTCTTTGGGAGAATTGCTTCTGGGATCAGTATTTTTCTTTTCCCCATTCCTGATGTGGACCTGAGGACCTCTTGGAAGAGTCGGGATGGAGCAAGAGTGGCCTAAACAGGGCTGGTATTGGGCCCTTTGTGCACTCCCTGGGGGATGAAAAGGAGAGAACGCAGAGCTCGATCTTCTGAAGAGATGCTTTCCCATCACAGACCATTTCCCTCTGGCAGTGAAGAGGGACAAAATTAGTTCTCCCCACAAGGGCAGTGGACAGGCGCTAGGAAAGGGTGATGCACTACCTAAAGAGAGCAATGGACCCTGCTTGCCTTCGCTGCTGCTGAGGCAATGTGCACCAGGCACACTCAGGTTTTTGTCTCCACATTCAGTGGCTGGCAAGGATGCTGCCCACTGTGAGGCTTCACGTGCTTGGGACTGAAGGGGTGGGAGAGTTTTTTCACTCTTCAGCTGTGTGTCTGTTGATGCCCTTTGCAATGGATGGGACAATGAATAGGACCCAGCTGTGTTTTCACACAGGGGACAGCTGAAAACATTTGGGCCTCCCAGGAAGCAAAAGCTGAGTTTTGTTGAGGCAAACGCTGCCTGCAGCGTTAGCGCGGAGGGTAGACGTTTGGCTCCAGACAGGCGGCACAGGTTAATGTCACTAAAACATCCTGAAGTGCTATGGGAAGTTCTGCTCAGTAGTGCGGAGGCAATGGCAGTCATCACTGACCTATAAACAGGATGAGGGAGCAGCAGCAGCAAAGTGGAGAGACAGTCGCTGGCGCTACGTTGACAGGCAGACACATAAACAAAGCGAGGGAGGAAGCTCTGTTTATATCTGGAAAAGAAACCCCAAACTATAGTATGCAAACGATGGACGTACATGGCTATAAATAGCTACAAAAGCATAATGTGACTTAAAAGACTTAGTTGTGCTGTAAAGACTCCATCTCTTTACTTAGAATGGACTGCATACACATTATTTTTTATTTAAATGATTTGCTTATTTTTCACATATTTAGTATTACTTAGTATGCTTTAACTGGGCTTTTTAAACAGGGAGGAGAAACTTTGCATAAATCAAATAATAACCTTGCCTTCTTTTATAAAAAATAAGAGGCTAAAAAAAGTTGGGAGACTACCAGACAACTTTTCAGGCAGTCGCCTAAGAGACCAAGTCACCAGTAGTTCAGTGTTTGGGTATGAAATTGTGTTTTATTAGATTAATAATAATACTTTGGAAGCCAAAGGGTAAGGAGAATACAAACAATATTTTGTTGAGCTTTTGATTATGTTCTCAGGGTTTGGGGATATTAATCAGAAGGCAAGTGAGAGCGTCATTCCCCAAACATTATTCTGCCAGAGGAAACATGGATGAGAAACAATCCATACGCAGGTAGAGATTTTCTTCTTTCTACCTTTACACATAGGTAGTTAGGGACCTTCACCTCCAGCTTTTGCTGGAATACCAGATAGATCTCAGTACAGTTTTTGAATTCAGTCCAGTGGGGTTTTGCATCAATTGCGGTAGTTAAGAAGGTTATGAACAAGAATAGGTCGAGATCCTTTTATTACAAATAGTTTTTCTGCTGCACTGGAAGTGGTGATATAATGCTGACAAGGTATATATACTTAAAGCATTTGTGGATGTAGTGATTTTTTTTCTTAGTGGAATTATTTGTGTGGTATGAAAGAAGATTAACTGTGTTTAAAAAACAAACAGTCACTGGGGATAAGATGCCTGCTGGCACTTTTTTACCAGATAACACTTCTGTGACCTTTGAGGAATTTTGTCTAACAGTCCTACTATGGGTTGCTATGCTTATAGTTTTTAATATTCCTTTTTCATTTGTAACACTGAAACTGCTTTCACAATGGCCTTTCTGGCTTTTCTAAAAAAAAAAACCTAATAAGTATTATTATTTATACACGCAACATAAAAACCTGTGTTTAGTACTTTCTGGTATTATGTGCAGACATGAATACTTGGTTTAAGGAACAAATGAAATTAGCAGCTGTTCTGTGTTACGGTAACATGCTGTGTCAGACTTTGTCTCACAAACTCAAGGAGAAGCAAAGCTTTTCATGCCCTCAAGTCACCTGGCCTAATAGACATTGCACAACTTCTGTTTCATTCAGGGTGGCATTGTAATTTCCAACTTGACTGTCAGACTCATTTCTTTCACAGCAGGGCATGCTGTGCTTTCCGCACTGTGCAACTTCCACAACTGAGTTTCTTTACTAAGGTTCAGAGAGGAAATGTCAGAACCTCTGAAGCAACGCGGTCCTCCGCCTTACAAACATCCTCAGCCCATCAAATCTTTCTTTCATGGCTGCAGGATCAGCCTAGGAAGAAGTAAGCCTTTCATTGTTAAATCTCTACAGAAGTTGTTTAAACACAAAAATTTAATGTTGTTAGCGTGCTTTCTTTACAACTGTCTGTCTTCTAACTGGAGGGGAGAGTTTCGCTCTGTCCTTGGCAGAGCCTTTGGAATAGGATCTGACCAGAAGGCAGGAACCCCAACAGCCTACCCATAGCTTGGTCTTCAGGACAAAGGTAAATGCCTTCTTTTCCTTCTCTGAAGGAAAAGGAAAAATCAAACAATCAAGGAGAAATCTTGATGGCAGGGAACACAGTTTCTCTTTTCCTGTCTGTGGTAGTGGGACTGACATGATACATCAAAATATGGCCTACAACAATATACATAATTCCTGCTGGCAACATAGCAGCAGTGTTGATGGCAGTGGCCATTTCAGCTCTTATCTTCTAGGGAGTTTCACTTTGAAAGGTACTTTTTGCTCACTGTTTTCAAAAGTATAGGCTATGAGAGCTCCACAAAAACATGCCCACCATACCCAAACCCATCTTCTGCGTAGGTGTCAGAGGGACCTGTTTTGGTTGAGTCCTCATATTTGCTTGAGGTCAAGAGGTTTAATCCAGTATTCCTGAAAAGCAGGAAACATGCAGAAACTGAGGGGAAAGTTTCGTTTCCCCAGGGTGAACATATCTTGGAGGCAATGTACTTGTGCTTAGTATTGCTGAGAATACACTGCATACCCATCCTGTGGTGAAGGAAATCTCTGATCAGAGCAGGCATTGAGACAAAAGCAAAACCCGCTCTGGCTAAGTGAGGTGTTTTTGTTAACTGTCAACACAGCAACCAGAGTGATTAGTCATTGTTATTTGATTTTTGGAACTATTTGCCACTGATCCTGAGGCCACCTCCAGTTTGATTGCTCCAGACCCTTCTCTTCCGGAGACAGAATCACAGAGTCAGCTATAGCAGGTTGCCCAGGACTGTGTCCAGATGGGTTTTTAATATTTCCAAGAATGGGGACTCCACAACCTTTCTGTCCAGCCTGTTCCTGTGTTTGACCACCCTCATGGTAAAGAAGTGTTTTCTTGTGTTCAGATGGAATTCTATTTGCTTCTGTTTATGCCTATTACCTCTTGTCCTGTCACTGGGCACCACCAAAAAGAGCCAGGCTCCGTCCTCTTTACATCCTCCCATCAGGTATTTATACACATTGATAAGTTACTCCTGAGCCTGTTCTTCTCTAGGCTGAACAGTCCAAGCTCTCTCAGCCTTTCCTCATATGAAAGGTGCTCCATTCCTTTAACTGTCTTTGTGGCCCTGTACTGGACTTGCTTTAGTAAGTCCATAACTTTCTTGTACTGGGAAGCCAAGCATTGGACCTAGCACTCCAGGTGTGGCCTCACCAGTGCTGAGTAGAGGCGAAGGATCACCTCCCTCCACCTGCTGGCAACACTCCTCCTAATGCAGCCCAGGATACCATTAACCTCCTTTGTCGCAAGAGCACATTGCTGGCTCATGTTCAACTTGGTCTCCACCAGGACCCCCAGGTCCTTCTCTGCAGAGCTGCTTTCCAGCTGGGTGACCCCCAGCATGTGCTGGTGCCTGGAGTTATTCCTCCCCAGGTGCAGGATTTTGCATTTCACGTTGTTGAACTTCATGATTTTCCTGTAGGCCCGTTTCTCCTACTGACATTGCTGGTTTGGTTTGCTTTGTTTGAAACTGTTTATAACAATTGACTTCAGTGGTTTGGTGTAATAGGGAGATTTCTGTTCTCTTTTCTGGTGAGCAAAGCGTGATTTCATGTGTTAAAACCATTGGCAGTTATGTGCTCTGCAATGCAGTCATGCTGTGTAAGCCCCCTCCCTTAACTCAGGCGTGTTTGTGCCCAAGTGCTATTTTCCTTACAGCATTCAAGGGACTGAGGCTTAGCCCAGGAAGTTGAAGACAACTGCCACAGGCAGCGGTGTTCCCCACCAACCAAACACAGCTTGCAGAAGTGTTTACATGACACGTAAGACTTCCAGCTGCAATTTCCAACTCTAACATCTCTCTGGTGCTTTCTGCATTTTACCCAGTATGTTAGTAATAGGTTAGTGGCATTTGGGCTGGATCATGAGTAGCATGTGACAAGTGACCTAGGGGGAAGTTTACCAAAGACACAATTTGGCAGGTATTCCCCTGCTATGGAGTGCTGGAACTTTGCAGGGTGGTGCACCAATTCCCTGCTTGTGTCTTCTGGGACTTCTTGCCTCAGCTCAGTATTGACCAGGTTCCTTTCTGAAGAGCTCATTTGGGCACAGGGTTGCCAGGTGCTGAGCATCTCTGAATAGCTCTGCCACATTTCTAAGTTACCTATTTGAACCAGGACATGTTTGGAGGGCTAGACTGACCACTGCCATTAAAATTATTTCTGTTGTTTCACTATTAAAAAGAAACAATGCCTTTGCAATGTGGAGGTAAACTGTGGCTTTTGTAGCATGCTTAGCACTTTGTTAATTGCCTATTTGTCATTGCATTTGCATTCATTGCCTTAAGCTGTCTTAGAAAGTTAAAAATATGAACAAAGAGAAAGTGTCAAGAAAATGCTCTGAAAATGTATTAAAATTTTCTCTTCTGTTTTTCTCAGATGGAGGAGTCAGTTGTTACGTGCTACTCTGCTCAGTGGATATGTGTCTGGCTACAGTAGGTTAAAAGGAAATCAAGGGTGGTGCTGGTAACATTCCACCCTCAGCTCCCTATTCACCTCTCGTCATCCACCCTTGCATTCGAACTCAATCGTTTTACCCACCCTAATTTCCATGTGAAATTGTGCTAATGGAGATCTGTCCCACAACACGTAGAGAGACTTGAGCTGTTTTTGTAATTTCCAACTTTCTTTTTGAATTTCAGGTGTTTCCAACTTGCTAAATCCTGATTTGGGCCAACATCCAGACTCCATCCACACACGTGTAATTCAAGGATCATGCCACATCGAAGTAAGAGGCTGATTATGCATCAGATCTAAAGTTTGTTGTGGTTCAGGGACATTAGATACTGGGATTTTGGTATAATTCTGTGTCTACCAGGAAGGAAAAGGCCAGAACAGGAGCTGATAATGATTTGAATGGAGTAGGTCCTTGGGCATTCGTGTTCTGCGTGCCCTGCAAGCTCTACACACCCATTATCGCTGACAAAGTGTAAAAGACGTGCCGGGCGCCAGAGAGAGGTCAGTCCTTTCAGGAATACTTGCCGTATTTTTATATGCTGTCATATCCTACCTGTGTCTTGGCAGAACTAGAGCTATCCAGACTTTACACACCTTGTCTACATTTCCCTCTTCCAAAGGTCTTTTACTTCCCCTTCTCAGTCCAAGCTTCCCTTTCTCTTTCTTTTGTCTTCTCCTTCCAGTTCTCCTTCATTCCTTTCCTCTATTGGAAATCTCCCTCCATGTCAGGGGAGGCCAAAGCTGGAGTCATATCAACAGGGTGTCTTGTAGGAAATAAGCGCTGGGTTGCACTGTGAGCTTTTATGGTACTCACAACATGGCCTGTTTTTGCATTTGGCTGTTGGGAGACGATGTACAAGAGGACATGCTCAGCAAGAGCTCAGGGCATAGCAGTGGGGTGAAATGCCTGGTGCGGAGTCAGCCAAGGCTCCCGGTCCAGGGAAAGGAAAATGTGGTTTATTCTGGGCCACAGAGGAGTCTTCAACCCTGACGGGATTTAACATGCTGAACTGTTTTCTGGTTCTGGGGCCTATACCAGACCTCACTTAAATGTGCAGGAGAGGAGCTAGGCAGAGGTGACAGCATCGCTACATTTATTATCAGTGGTCAGAGCATACCTGGCTGTGTGCAGGGGGTAGCAGGGACTGGGAGCCGTTTCTTTCCTCTGCCTACCTTGAGCTCACATTTTATCTAACTCCCAGTGTTAGAGATTGTCCCAGCTCCTAGGCTGTAGGTTTATTCTCTGTTTCTGGTCCAACAAATATTCAATTGGTCTATGCGAAGTGGAATTACTTCATGAAGAGCTGGCCTTTTATGTCGGTTTAGAGCATTCACTGGGGACGTGCAATTTTAGGTATTTTCAGGCTGGGGAAAGACCCAAACCTAAATCTCACAGATCCAGTGTGAGAGCTCTAAGTGCTGCTCAGCTGGATCAGGGACCTCAGCTACCGGCAGGATGTTTGTCTAAGGGGAAGGTCCTCACCTTGAAAACATCTACCTGTTGGGTTTCTGCCCTATTACTAGAATTCAGGGAACTAAAGGGTTGTTTACACATGGGCAGTCTTGGGCTTGATCTGATTTTTACATATCTGGAGAATTTACCCGCTAGAAGCATAGGAAGTCGCTGGAAGAAGCACTGGAGACTTCAGATGTCTCCAAGCCCAGGGGATGGGATCTTGAGGAGACCTGACAACAGACAGGTCTTTTTGTAGATCCAGTGCTTAGTGAAAGAGAAATAACATATGTCATCCCTTTACAGTTAAATTAGGAAAATTGTCTTGCTAAGCTACACATCCTCCTAATAACTCTTTCTGGGGCAAAGACAGATGAATACGAGAGAACAGAAACAGTGGAAGCTGCAACAACCGAATAAATTGTATTCTGACACAAGACCTAGACTTCAGAAGTGTTTACTCCATCCTTAAATCCCTCAGCTTTCATCCTGATCCTCTCCCATTTGTTCACCTAGCAGAGCCCTGACTGTATGTGTTAAGATACAGCAGCAACCTGCAGACATGCAAATTCATCAAGTCCTGTCATACGTCAGCTCTTTCTGCAGAATTGCCAAGTAATGTTTAAATGTCAAAAAACTCCTAGCTGCAAAAGCATTAGCTTAAGTACAGTTCGTTAGCCTGACACTGACACTTGGTCAGGTGTTTAATGCTCATAGCTATAGGAGGGTGTTTCTCTGTCACAGGAAACATTTAAAAACCTGACAAATAATAAACCAAAGAATGTGACTTAAAAAACAAAAAATGGAAGCAAACCCATAATTTAGGGACTGTCAGACTGTTCTGTGAAGTTTTGGTGCAAACTTTATTCTACTTGTTAAAAAAGCCATAGTTCAAAATTTGCTTGCCATTTCTTTCTACCAAAGTGTGAACTGTTCATGATCAAATTGCCTCATGCATCTTACAAACTTAGCATGACTCTTTTTGTAAGAGCAAGCTTTCCTCAGAAAACTATTTTCTGTTGTTTCCTGTAAATATAATGTGGCTAGCCAGTCTCTTTTGTCATAAAACCCCACTCTTATAATGGATACTGAAACATTGGAGAACTACGTCGGTGCTGGGGAAGGTTATGGAACAGATCATACTGAGTGCCAACACGTGGCACGTACAGGACAACCAGGTGATCAGGCCCAGTCAGCATGGGTCTATGAAAGGCAGGTCCTGCTCGACTAACCTGATCTCCTTCTATGACAAGATGACCCTCTTAGTGGATGAGAGAAAGGCTGTGGATGTTGTCTACCCAGACTTTAGTAAAGCCTTTGACACCATTTCCCACAGCATTCTCCTGGAGAAACTGGCTGCTCATGGCTTGGACAGGCATACTCTTCACTGGGTAAACAACTGGCTGGATGGCTGAGTCCAAAGAGTGGTGGTGAATGGAGTTAAATTCAGTTGGTGGCCGGTCACAAGTGGCGTTCCCCAGTGCTAGGTATTGGGACCAGTTCTGTTTAACATCTTTATCAATGATCTGGACAAGGGGATCGAGTGTACCCTCAGCAAGTTTGCAGATGACACCAAGTTGGGCAGGAGTGTTGATCTGCTTGAGGGTAGGAAGACTCTACAGAGGGATCATGGGCAGGCGGGATCATGGGCAGGCTGGATCAATGGGCCGAGGCCAGTTGTATGAGGTTCAACAAGGCTAAGTGCCGGGTCCTGCATTTGGGTCACAACAACCCCATGCAACACTACGGGCTTGGGGAAGAGTGGCTGGAAAGCTGCCTGGCGGAAAAGGACCTGGGGTTGTTGGTCGACAGCCGGCTGAATATGAGCTGGCAGTGTGCCCAGGTGGCCAAGGAGGCCAACAGCATCCTGGCTTGTATCAGAAATAGTGTGGCCAGCAGGACTAGGGAAGTGATTGTCCCCCTGTATTCGTCACTGGTGAGGCCGCACCTCAAATACTGTGTTCAGTTTTGGGCCCCTCACTACAAGAAAGACATGGAGGTGCTGGAGTGTGTCCAAAGAAGGGCAAAGAAGCTGGTGAAGGGTCTAGAGCACAAGTCTTATGAGGAGCGACTGAGGGAACTGGGGTTGTTTAGCCTGGAGAAAAGGAGGCTGAGGGGAGACCTTATCACCCTCTACAACTACCTGAAAGGAGGTTGTAGCGAGGTGGGTGTCGGTCTCTTCTCCCAAGTAGCTAGTAATAGGACAAGAGGCAATGGCCTCAAGTTGTGCCAGGGGAGGTTTAGATTGGATATTAGGAAAAATTTCTTCATGGAATGTGTTGTCAAGCATTGGAACAGGCTACCCAGAGAAATGGTTGAGTCACCATCCCTGGAGGTATTTAAAAGACGTGTAGATGTGATGCTTAGGGACATGACTTAGTGGTGGACTTGGCAGTGCTAGGTTAACAGTTGGACTTGATGATCTTAAAGGTCTTTTCCAACCTAAATGATTCTATGATTCTATGATTAGGATAAAATAAGAAATTGAGTGGTTTTGATCAAAACTGTTGAAGCTGAATTGAGGTGATTATTATTGTTGTTAGTCTCATTTTGAGATAGATTTCATGCTTCCTGACTCAGCAAACATGAAAGGCCTCTTAAAGTCTCTAGCAGGTGGCACTTTACAGCTTCCATATCTCCTGAACTGGGGGATTTCTGGGGGTGACCAAAAGAGTAGAGGGATATCACTGACTCCAGCAAATCTAAGTAACATTAATAACTTTATGCAAACTCAGTTACTTTATATAACTGTGCTAAAAATATTCACAATTAATTGGTTGCATCCCTCTCTCTCTTTTGGTCAGCAATGACATGATTTTTTTTTTTAAATATGTCATGCATATATGTATATTGCTATATAACAGCAGAAAATTGTATTCTGTCATTGTGATTATCTGTTGTCTGTTTTTTTCTCTCATCTGCGGTATTTTTTATCCACAGTCTATTGCCTATTTTCAAAAGCCAAAGCCAAAACCACAATGATTGTTAGACGTGTCTCGCTGCAAAGGCGGCTAATGGTATCCTGGGTTGCATTAGGAGGAGTGTTGCCAGCAGGCGGAGGGAGGTGATCCTTCGCCTCTACTCAGCACTAGGGAGGCCATACCTGGAGTGCTGGGTCCAGTTCCGGGCTCCTCAGAACAGGGAAGACATTGACATACCAGAGAGAGGCCAGCGAAGGGCCACAAAGATGCTTAAGGGATGAGAGCATCTCTCCTATGAGGAAAGGCTGAGAGAGCCTAGAAAAGAGCAGGCTCAAGGGGATCTTATCAATGTGTATAAATACTTGAAGGAGGATGTAAAGAGGATGGAGCCTGGCTCTTTTCAGTGGTGTCCAGTGACAGAAGAATCAATGGGCGCAAACTGAAATACAGGAGGTGCCATCTGAACATCAGGAAACACTTCTCTACTGTGAAGGTGACTGAGCACTGGCACATGTTGGCCAGAGAGGTTGTGGAATCTCCATCCTTGAAGATATTCAAAAGCTGTCTGGACATGGTGCAACTGGCTCTAGAAGACCCTGCTTGAGCAGGGAGGTTGGACCAGATGACCTCCAGAGGTCCCTTCCAACCTCAGCCATTCTGTGATTCTGTGATTCTGTCTTCAGTAAGGCTTAAGGAACCAATGAAGGAACAGAAACAATTTTTTGTTTCTTCAGTGAGATAAGCAAGCAGTCATATTGGGTAAATATTGAAAAATTAACTCAATTTGCCAAAAGTCTGCATCAATACATAGGCCCCAAAGAAAAAAAATCCTTCCTTCTTTCCTTCCTTCCTTCGTTCATTCGTTCCTTCCTTCCTTCCTTCCTTCCTTTTCTTTCTTTTCTTTCCTTTCCTTTCTTTCTTTTCTTTCTTTTCTTTCTTTTCTTTTCTTTCCCTCCCTCTCCCCCTTCCTCTTCCTCTCTCTTCTTTTTATATGTTCAGGAGCAACTTCCTGAAAAGTTTCCTGACCCTCCATCAAACAAACCACAGAGAGAATCCATTGGCCTCCTTTTACCTGTTTCACTGTGGCATGTGATATTCACCCTCTATCAGACTCTGTTGTATAGTCCCATGGAGGCCACAGTTAACTTTGGCAGGCATTGTATCAGTGAGTCAGTCTGCCCTGGCCCCAAATCAGAGTAGAAACAGGAATGTCAGGCCCTTAAATTAGAAATGATAAAATGATGAAAATGGAGAAAGGAAAGGGGTTAAAAATATTTATTCTGGGTAGGATTCAGAGAAGCCTCTGACCTTGGCCTCTTTGCTTGCTGGAGAGGACACTGTCCTCAACTTGATTATGAGATAGAGCTGAAACGCAATGTAAAAGTGATTCCAAATATCTGTTGCCAGGAAGCAGATGACATACTAAATTGCTCTGTAGATTGAGTGCTTAATTCAGCGATTTCCTGCTGCAGGAGTTGCCAGTATACAGCCATTTTGTCTTTTTTGGCAAGGTGGCTGCTTTTGGACGGCTGTCTCCAGTAGTCTTTCCTATGCTTCCTGTTGTAGGAAGGCCTGTTTCCTGCTGTGAGATTCCTGATTAGGCTCTGCACTATTTTAGTCTGCAAAATGCCTGTGTAGCAGGTTGCTTCTCTGCATTTGATACTGATTTGTGGGAAGTGGAGCCAGATCACAGACTGGCCACAATAGAGCATCCGAATCCTTTGAGAAATCTAAAAAAATGTCGTAGCTTGACTGCAAAGAACTGATGCTTAAAGTAGTATTCAGAGGTACAATGGAGATCCAGGTATTTATTTTTTTAGTGAAGTTTCACTCTGTTCGTTTCTGGTAACCAGGGCCTATCAGCTTTACACTGTCTTTTTTAAGTATCACCCAAGATTAGTTGTCTGCCTTTAATGTTCACAGGATCTCCTGGTCCAAATCCTTTGTACCTCTATAGGGATAAAGATGTTTTCCATCTTCTGCTCAGTATATTGTAGACTTAGAGTTTTGGTTCTGCTGGTAGTGGAGGTGGGAATACAGTCCTGACATAACTGGCATGACTCTGCAGCTATATGACTTACTTCTTTTGACATGGGAGTGTGTGCTCAATGGCTGGTACTAAAAAGGATTTTATCCACCCCCATTAGCCACAATAGTGAGGTCCTAGTGACCTCACTAGGTCATATAGTATATGAATAGTTAGGTCTGAACAAACTATGAGATAGTATTGCTCATGTCTCCAGATATTTCTATTGCACAGTTACAAATGGCAAGAAATAAAATAAAGGTTTGTCCTGACTGCTATTGGTAGCAGGGACATGGAAGGGGACTTGTAAAAGCCAAAATAATGTGCTTTGGAATATTGCTTCATTCATATGTTTTGTTAATACGCTCTATTTCCCCCATGTTGGAAAGATTCCTACATGCCCGGCCACAGATACCCGGTTGCTGCAGCTGACCGTAGGATAAGGGCCCTTGAATTCCCAAAGGGAGAGAGAAGACAGTTCAAGAGTTTCTTTTATGAGTTGCTCTTCAGTCTGAAGCAGTTATGCAATGCCTCTTGCTTGCTCTTGACCTCATGTTTTCCATATTTAGGGGTGAGGAGATAGATGCTGACTTCAGTGACACTGGAGTTCATGTTGACATGTCCTTACAACGTAAGAAGGCAAGGTAGGTGCTGTTCCCCCTGGGCTGCAGCACAGGACGTTCTTTCTTTAGGTCTCTTCCCCCTTCTGATCATTCATTTTTTGTTTTGTTTTCTCATTATTATTTTTCTTCATCCTCTTATTGAGAATCCCAACTTCTTTTTCCTTTGCCATGCTTCATCTCTCATCACTTCCCAGCTCAGATGATGGAAAATATGAGTCTTTTCTGGGTGCAAATTTATATGAAAGATTCTTTACTTTTCTTCAAAAAAAATCATAGAATCATAGAATGCTTTGGGTTGGAAGGGACCTTTAGAGGTCATCTAGTCCAACCCCCCTGCAGTGAGCAAGGGACATCTTTAACTAGATCAGGTTGCTCAGAGCCCCGTCCAACCCGACCTTGAATGTTTCTAGGGATGGGGCTTCCACTACCTCTCTGGGCAACCTGTTCCAGTGCTTAACCACCCTCATTGTAAAAAATTTCTTCCTTATATCTAGCCTAAATCTACCCTCCTTTAGTTTAAAACCATTACCCCTTGTCCTGTCACAACAGGCCTTACTAAAAAGACTGTCCCCATCTTTCCTATAGGCCCCCTTTAAGTACTGAAAGGCCGCAAGAAGGTCTCCCCGCAGCCTTCTCTTCTCCAGGCTGAACAGCCCCAACTCTCTCAGCCTGTCCTCGTAGGAGAGGTGCTCCAGCCCTCGGATCATTTTTGTGGCCCTCTTCTAGACCCGCTCCAACAGGTCCATGTCCTTCTTGTGCTGAGGGCTCCAGAGCTGGACGCAGTGCTCCAGGTGGGGTCTCACCAGAGCAGAGTAGAGGGGCAGAATCACCTCCCTCAACCTGCTGGCCACGCTTCTTTTGATACAGCCCAGGATCCGGTTGGCTTTCTGGGCTGCAAGTGCACACTGTTGGCTCATGTCCAGCTTTTCATCCATCCAAAATGAGGAAGTTAACCCCAGCAGTCCTTATCTGATATTTTAATAAATGAGAGGCTTAGGCAGAGGCCAGGAAATTTGAAGTTAATTTAACACTGACACAGACTGCTGCATCTGTGGAAAAGTGATGCTGTTCTGTGGCCCTGGTGGAGGCCTGCCTTCACTTTAGCTTTCCTGAACCCTTTATAGTGTCTTCTGTAGCATTGCTATGACTTAGTCTTTTGTTGTTATTGTTTAAATACATATATATTGGCCTTTGCATACCTTTTTTACTCCAACTCACTTCTGTCAGGAAAGAATTAGGTTAAGTTAGAGTCTACTCCAGTCCCAATCTGAAAGTCCCTGTGGCTGTGTCAGGAGCACACAGACACAGACAC
This sequence comes from Balaeniceps rex, assembly GCA_013401315.1. Classification (NCBI taxonomy): domain Eukaryota; kingdom Metazoa; phylum Chordata; class Aves; order Pelecaniformes; family Balaenicipitidae; genus Balaeniceps; species Balaeniceps rex. Next base: position 20,237 of record VYZW01045632.1, read on the forward strand.
ACAGACACACACTCAGTGGTTTGCATAACTGGCAAGCTGCAGCCCTGTGACTTTGCCCCTCCCTCCACAAATCCAAGCCTGTTTCTGCTGCTGCATTTGCAGCTGCCTGAGGGCAGCACGACCTGGACTGCCAATAGCAGACGTGCTCAGGCTTGTCTGTGAAAAATGTTGTCCTTGTAATGTAAATGAAATCCTCATACATTAGAGGATCTGAGTGTATATTCTTCTAGGATGAGGTTCCTTGCAGAAAGAGCTAAAAATGACATTCAGTAAACTACTCCAGGGAGTCACAAGGTAAACAACAACCTCCTTTGCCATATGTCATGAGCAGTGAGCCCAATATAACTTATATGGAGGGACTTATACAGTAGGGCCTCCATATTCATTTTGGAATTTGGAAGACCAGACCAAAAAGGGTTTTTAAGCTGTAAAGTCTCAGGTCAGCTGCAGAAGACATCGGTCCTCTAATCAACATGAATTAGAAAAGGTTTCCCTAGTTTTTCTGCTCTAATGTTCTAAAGTTCTGCTTTAATGCCGTATTTCTGAGGCAAAGAAGGCTGAGCATAAGGCATCTTTTTTGCTATGTTGCTAGTTTTTTGGACAGTCAGTATTTGTTATTGACTGGTCACCAGAGTCCCACCTGCCTTCTTGTCATATCACTCACTCCCTGAATCCCATCCCCTTGCCAGCCATGCTTTGATGGTTGGTCAGAAATACTATAAGGTCTTTGTCCTTTCTGCCTCATCGACTCCAAGGGACAGTGGGCCACAGGGCTAGGAAATATGGACATTGCTGTTGAGGGAGACAGGTCGGCATGGGGTTTATGGCATGCGCTCGTTTGAGTGAGTTACCAGCATGCTGTTACTAACACTGTTCACCAGGGTATGTGTCACTGCAGCAGGAGCTGTGTGTTGTAGTCTAGTCAGTCTGTCCTATCCTGTCTGAGGAAGGTCTGGATGAGATTACTGGCATCAGCATGGACATTTCTCTTTTAAACTGAAAAACCGTCAAGGAGCTCAGAGTAGATCAGCAAAATCATTGGCAAATAAAACCAACAGTATGAGACAAAACTGGAGGAAACTAATTGAGCAAAAGATTGAAGGGCCGTGACTACTTATCTGGTTTGGGAAAGGGGTATTATGAAGAAGGCGATTATTCTTATTTGCCAAAGGGGAAAGAGGCAACAGGGTAAAATTGCTGAAATGACTTAGTGAAATTGTGAGAGGAAAAATACAGCCTCCTGAGTCAGCTGAGCGCTCTTGCTTGGAAGTACAGTCCTATGCTAAGTGCCAATCGATATTTTCTGTTTGCTGCCTTTGTATGCCTGTCTAATCTCTGCCAGTATCTTAGGCTTGGCTTCCATCTCCCCTCCTATCCGTCTCTATTAACGTCACCAGCATCCACCTGCAGCTAAGTAAACATTAGCTCTAGCAACAGTGTGCTCTTTGGAGCAAACTACCTGGCTACACAGCCAAGGCTGGCTCTGCAGAAAATGTTAAACAGAAATACTTTAGGAATCATGGATTTGATCCCCCGGTGCAGGAAAATGGATCACTGGCTGCTCCCTAAGTGACCCATGACAGGACAGTCTGACAAGAGTTTTCTCTTCATCTAGCTTTTGACTTTTTGTCAGAGGATACAGTTATATGGTTGAGTAACGGCAAGGTCAGTGTGAACAAAAACAGGGGCTCCCAATGTTTTTTTTAAAGGCAGGACTCAAAGTTTCTGCCTTTTTCTCCACATACCCTTCAAGACCACCAGCCTTGGAATCTCCTGCAGGTCTTTGCCTCCTTCGTGTTGCATCCAGGGAACTGCCTGCCTCCTCCTGTCCCCTGCATTGCCTGGGACCTCAGAGCTACCCTGTCCCTTGAACTTACTATTTTGCCACAGCCCAGTCCTGTCCTCTCCAAGAACAGAACATGTGGTGTGTGCTTTGCTTTTGATGTTGGCTAGCTTCACAGCCAAACTGTGGCTACCTTGCAGTAATTGCCCTGGTAGAAACACGTGCCATAGATAGGAAATAGTTTATTCTACTTTCACTTAGGAGACAGGTAGTGCACAGCTGTGGTGGGGAAGAACTTGTGCACAGGGTGGTGTTTTGGAGTAGCAAACAGGCAAAGGAATTGCGGCTGATGATTTGTTTAGCCATGTCTGGTGTTTGGCTAATTCATTTTTCTGTTTCAGGTAAGCATCTCTGTTTTCAACAACAAAATCCTGAAAAGGGTAAAGGCAGAGTACTGTTTTACTGTAGTTCTGAGCAGCAATGACAACTGCATCTTCTCTGCTTCAGAGATAAATAGTCCCTGTGGATCTCCAGAGAGGGCATTAGTATCTGAATTATGAGACTTTCAATATTTGACGGTGGTTTCTGGGCTTGCATTTTATAACTTCTGTGCGGGAACAAAACAAGGAAAAAAAATCCCAATATTTGTAACAAAATTAATAAAAATGGAATTCCTTCTACAAAAAAAGCTTAACAAAGGTTTAAAGAATGTGAGCAAAACTAGACAGAGCTGAATTGTCAAGCATTGTATTTTGATGAAAGCACGACCTGTGTCGAGTGTCAATCAGTATTTTCTGCTTGCCACATTTGCAGACTTATTTGATACCTGCCAATATCTCAAGCTTTGCTTACATCTACCCTCTTATTCTTCCTTGTTAACGTCACTAATCTCTACTTGAATTCCTTGCAGGCAGAAAGACAAAGTGCCAGTGTGCAGTAAGTGCAAAGAGTACTTGTCACCATGGCTAAGTGTTAACGTAAATCAGCAGGGTTAATATGTAAGCTTATCAGATGGCTTCAAATGTGAGTGAAGTCCCACCTGCTAATACCAATGCAGACCAGCTTTTCTAATTCGTGCATATTGCAAAAAAACAGAGGGAGCAAAGAGTTTTCCCACTTGGTGCTGGGTTTTTTTTTAATGACCCACAGTCCTTTCTTTCTCCCTAGTCTGTAGAGGTTGAGGAGCTCTGGCACTCACAGTGGAACAGGCATTTATTTAGGAAGAGTGAAGAGGAATCATTGCCTGGCTTTTCATGGGCTGCCAAAGGACAGCACAGCAACCTGGACTGTATGCATGCATGCTGGTACATGGTATAAGAGGGTTTATTTTTCTGTGTAGCCCACCAGGCTTTGACAGTGGCAACATAGGAGTTCTGAAAACTGACTTTAAGGGCATTGTATCACCCTTGATCATAGTGTGTTGTGTTTCCTACTGACCTCAATGTACAACTTAGAGACATAAAAGAAAATTTTGTTATATGTTTTATATAATTATAAAGGTGTCAGAACCTTAGTTTCATTCTTCCTTCAAGAAACAGAATTTGTTACAACACAGCAAATCACAGGTCCTTTAAATGCAGGTTTCTGTTCATGGTGCCATGATTCACAGGAAGGAAACCTCATTATTAATGCACCTGGTGAAACATCCAGGGCTGTAAGGGAGGGAGGCAGGGGAGAGAGGAACCTATGCTGACTGCAGGCAGCACGGACGTAGGGCAGTAATGCTGGAGAGGCAGCTGCAGTGCCTACAGAGCACTTTAATATAAATATGAGCCACATTGAGGTCCTTGGTACCCAGGACAGCTTAGCAGCTTAGTAGATACTCCTCACTTCTAGCTTAAATAGAGGGGCAATGGGTTTGGGAAAGCTCATCTCCAGGTGGGTGAGGACACCTGGCAAGTCCAGGGTTGCTGACAGCAAGGTGTCTGCCAGGGATGATGGCCAGCAGGGAGCTAGGAGAGGAGACTGTCACACTGGGCACTGTTCTGTTGGCTCTGGAGAGGGTGCAATGACCTCTGGGGCTGTCTGGAGTTGAGGGTGCTGGATGTGAACGAAGCCCCCATGTCTCAGCCAGGCTGTGGTGTGGAAAAGGTCCAGCAGGACAGAAGCAGGCCTAGGAAACACAAGATATTGCTGCCCAGTTCTCTAGTTGTGACATAAATAATGATCGGTGTAGACATGATTAAAAAGCAGTATTTAAAAAAAAATCCTGCAGTATAAATCAGAAAATGAGATCTCATTTTTTTAATGATTTTTAATGATTTTTCTCATATGGTACTTGTTTATCACTGCTAGGTAGCTTATTAACGCAGGGTTGCTGGTTGACATTGATATGTATTTAATCAAGGCCAAGCATGGTTTCAATGCATTTTAAACATTCATTTTTTCTCTCTTCCTTCCAGTCCCTGTAAAAACTTACATAAAGTTTAGAAATCAATATAATGAAAAGTGCAGGAAGATGTTAGGTCCACTGTGATACGACAAGACCCTTTCAGCTAATGTTGAACGGTATCTGAGTTTCTTAGAAATCAGGGGAGATTGTATATTTATACACACTATTGATATTCTCTGGCTTTCACTAGGCCTGTGAAAAAAGGTAGGTGCGCAGCACAATGTTTTTCCTGGTTAGAAGTAAATAAAAATAATTGTTCTAGTGATGAAGGGAAGTAAGTCTCCAGTGAGTAAGTCTCAACAGCGACCTTGTTCAGTTTGCCACATTAACATTTGTCCTTCAGAGTTGTGCAGCTAGTGCTGAGACTTTGGGGTATGGATCTTGCATTGAAGAACCCATTCTCTTTTGCAGCACTCAGTAGCTCACATTTAAAAGAGAATTTAATTTGTTCTACCACTGCAATAAGTCATCTTCTCACATACATCAATAAGCCAAATCTATTTAAAGAGCTAAGAGAAATATTTATGACAGATCAAACAATGAAAATACTTTGAGATCAGAAAGTGAAACCAGCTCATTTAAGAATTTATAGTGACATATCTTTTGTGTTTTTCTTGTTGTATCATGAATAATTGCTTACCCCCAAGGTGTATGTGTTATAAAGCTGTACATTTATTTGGGGCCTTAGAGAAAAATGCAAACCATTCAAAGGTCATTTGGGAGATCTCCCAGGCCAGATGGGAGAGGTGTTTTCCCAACCCCTTTAGACCTAGGGTGAAATCAAGTACTCTGAACCAAGCCTAATTCAAACACAGAGTTTAAACACTGTTTTAAAGTAGTTTTAGACCAGTAGCTGGACTGCACGCTGAAATAAAGTAGAAGAGGAGTGTGACACAATCAGGTGTTAGTCTCAACTCAGAGATGACACCTAATTCCTCAAAAGCAAAGCTGGTGCTACTGCCTCCTGGCTGAAATCTTAGATACCAGTATATCAGGACGCTAAACCAGCAGGGTCAGGGGCTAGCTGGGACAAAATCTGGGCCATTCATGAAATGCAGATAAAGCCAGTGCTGCATGGTTGTGTTTCTTAGGGGAAGGCACTGCCACAAACTATATTCAGGTGAGCATCTTAGTGCCTATAACTCTGCTCTGGGTTATGTCACCCAAGCTGGCAGGGAACTTCAGCTGTTTTATTTCTCAAACCACATCTCTGGGCATTAGTTTTATTATGTATTTCACAAGCCATAGATTATATTTCAAAATCATATGACTTATGCTCTGTTTGCAAGTCTCAGAACTTGCTCTGCCTATGCCAGAGCTTCTGCTACTTTGACCTGGCAAAGTTGTGACTCTCCACTCCCAAACTAAGAAAACTGGGTTGGCAGGAGGAAATAAGCATTTCTATGTTGTGGGCAAGGAAGTGTTTCTGGGGAATATGGGTGTAATGCATTAGAAAAGAGGATGGTTTGGCTTTTTTTTCTGTCCACACAGCAGAACTGTAAGTGTACTGTTTCTAAGGATTTTGGGTATGGAGCATTGAAAAGAGACCAACGTAGGCAGGGAAGTTAATTCTGGTGATGTAAGGGTCAGATTTTCATACACACAGTGAATTTTATACCTCAGTAATACCCATATATGTATTTATATTCAAGCAGATGCAATGAAACACAGCAAAACCTCATACTGCCTGACACCATAGGTATCACGTCACTGATACCTAGCCAAAAGCAAGCAAAATCTTCTGCACTCCTGCTCATCTCATGAAATCCCCAAAGAACATTTTATTGCTTTAATCAAGCTACTAATTTCATACTTTAAAGCTGCTACAGTGTTGTTATTATCATTATGACAAAGAGATCAATATTTTCTGGCTGTTCCAGCTGCTGCCTTATTTGAATGGAGATCAGTATGAGACAAGTACAGAACATTGCTGGTTTTGGTACATCAGGACTGAGTAGACCACTCTCATCACAGAGATCAGTCTGAATTTCTTCTGCTGCTTGTAGCATCCTGTTTGCTGTTTATACAGGTATCAAAAATGAAAGAAGAGGGGTCAGGTGTTAATTGCTTTCTGCACAGTTGGTAATGAAGTGTAAACAGCAAAAGGATCTTTCCCAAACACCCTGCTAGATAATTGGCCACCCGCAACTGCAGACTGGTTTAAGGTCTTCCCTCCTACTTTGTTGCATCAAACAAATGGGACAGCAGGATGCATAATTATAGTTACATTCAGCACAGCAGCATCTCTGCTACCAGTGAGAGCCAGAAACACATGGGAAAGCAACTTCTCCTGCTCAGGTGGCAGGCTCACTCTGCAGTGCACAGGGTAAGTTGGAGGATATGTGTCTGTCTAGGAGATAGTGCCACTGCATCCCCTGATGGGAGCTATTTCGGAACTTTATCTGCCTGTCTCATTGCACTCAGCACATCGCCATTAAAGAAGGGGAGAAACAGACCTATTCACACAGGTGGAGGCAAGTGATTCAAAACCCATCTGTATATTAACAGCCTACATAAGTGCCTGACTGAATGGCCAGTCTGTGAAAAGCAGAGGTTTCTGTTTCTAGCTGTTCCTTATTCCCTTGTAAATAAAGTCTGAGGCACCTTTGTCACTTCATTTATTACAGTTAATCACCATAGTTACCAACAAAGTTCAGGCTAAATTCCATGGAATTGGTGAAACTTAAATGCATAGTACAGCAAACAAAGAAATACCTTAGATTCCAGATGCTTTACAGTTTCTGTGTATTTGTACAAGCAAAACAATTTCTTAACACTGAAAATAGTAGTTAAGGCCTTTATTTTAATTTTGAGTGAATCTGGAACACACTATGACTATTTTGGGGGTACCCACTTATTTTTCTTTTCATTGAGTGTCTCTCAGTCCTACTTACATACAACAAACAGTGGTGGTAGGTGCAGTAAAAAACCCAAGCATAGTTTGTGTCTCAGGCATGTTACAACCTGAATTATAAAGGGAGGAACAAGCATAGAAGTACAGTCAGAGGAGTAAGTAGACACAGCAACTATCTACATCTTGACAAATTACTTTTATAAGTTTTATAGTCTGCAATAAAGAGTTTCCAGGAGAGTCTTGAAGAGGGGAGCTTTGCAGAAGTCTGTAGAGAGATTTTCCTAGGCATGGGGACAAGTTTGGAAATATAACTCCTAGGTGGCGTAGGCTGCTAGGAATGTTTTTTGGAAGGAAGAGTCGTCAAGTCAGTAATGAATGAGAGATGGTAGATAAGATCACTGAATCACAGAATCGCTGAGGTGGGAAGTGACCTCTTGAGATCATCTAGTCCAACCTTCTCTTCAAGCAGGGTCAGTGAGAGTAGTTTTCCCAGGACTGTGTCCAGCTGGGTTTTGAATATCTCCAAAGATGTAGACTCCACAACCTCCCTGGGCAACCTATTCCTTCTGTTCAACCACCTTCACAATAAGAAAGTGTTTTCTAATGTTTAAGTAGATTTTCTTGTATTTCAGTGTGTTTCCATTGCCTCTTTTCATATCACTTGATACTTCTGAGAAGAGTCTGAGAAGAGGTGTGATGGTCTGTGAAGAGCTATAAAGGTAAAAAGAGCCTGTCTCTGTTTCATATGTTAGAGAAAAGGAAGAAGTGTGAAACATATCTCAGATAAACACAAGCCATAGGAGAACAAGCTATATGAATAGAAATGAGTGGAACAAGACATACCTGACTATGGCAGAGCTAAGGATGCTACTGAGATGTGGGATGTGAGAACTACTGTGATGTGAGAACTTAGTGGAAGACTTTAGCTATGTGGATGGACTGAAAGGCTATGCCTTAGAAAGCAGTCTGGACCACATGGCAGAAGTGCATGTTAGCTTTTGATCCATCTGATATAAATTAAGTCATGAATGAGCTTGCCTATTCTTCTACTATGAAATCCACTATATAGGTACAAGATGGATGTTTGGATCCAGCTGCAGGATCTGACATGATACCGCTGCAGGATCTCTGACATGCGGTATTGACTCCTATTCACTGACTACTGTGGCTGAATGTCCAAATCACCTTGGCTAGCTGTTTCCAGATTGCCAGTGAATTGTTGTACTGTCTCACGTATCAAACATAGCCTGTGAGCATATTGTAGTAAGGCAGGTGCCTTCAGGTTCCTTCCTTCCTATCCCCGGATATGTATCAGCTGCAGATGGTATAGTGATTAACCATCTTGAACACCTGGCAGTATTAAAATCTTAGATTAATTTAAGATTAAAATAGCATCAAGACTATTCATATACATGTATATGTGTGTGCATGTCTGTGTATTTGTATATGTATGGGTACATGATGCTGACTGTAACAATCCATTCCAAATTAAAATAGCTTTCTCAGATATTCTTTTCTTGGTATTCTTGAAACTCATTAGGCTCTTTTGACATCATTCCTTTACTTACCCTCATTCCCAAGTTGTTTTTAAATACATCCTGTTTTCTGTCTATACTGTTATCCACTTGACTTATTATAACTCATCTTGATTTCCCTGGAATTTTCTGATCAACAGCTAAACCACTAAAAGAGGTGAAGATAAAAGTGCCTCCCCAGCATGGGATTTCGTTCATTTGCTTTAAGTGATGTTTTCATTGTAGACAGCTCTCCATGTTTGGATTAACTTTGTCTGTTATGGTGGGAAGGGA
>VYZW01045632.1:29078-45060 GCA_013401315.1 Balaeniceps rex
CATAGGGCACAAGACAAGTACTCTCTTAAGGAGAGATCTGAAAATTCTTCATCCTCAGCTACGTTGAAACAGAAGTTAGTGGAAAGCATGTTCCCTCTGAACTGATGGGGCCTGTGAATTAGACTGTATATGTCCCATACACTGCCATCAGACAGCTTTTTTTCCAGGTTTCCACGAGAAATATCACTCCTACATTTCCAAACTCCTTGTTATTTGGTGAGCAGTTTGTCTGCTGACTCAGATGAAAGGGCACAGCCCTCTCTGACGAGCTGCTCAATTCAATCTACTCTGCTCAATGTCCATATGAACTCTGACAAGTTATCAAGGTGGCCTTCAGGTAAACAAAATTTGAAGATGAAATGTAGCCAGGGCTGTAGTTCTTCATAAGCAATGCCCCTGCCATGAGGTTGAATATTGTCAAAGGAACTGCGATATGTGTGATGGACTATTATTCTTTAAGTCAATGCTGCTGTTTGATAAGGGTGGGTGGGAAAGGGGAGATATTGGTCAGGAAAATCTCACTCAAGTAAAAAAAAAGTTTAAAAATTCACAGTAAATCTATTTAAAACAAACCCATGGTATTTTATGTCAAAATGAAATGAAAGTTTGTCACTTTGAACAAAATCAATGTGGTTTTTCACTTTTGCATTCATCTGTTCTCCCCGTTTCTCAAGAACTATAATTAACAAATGTTATGTGGTTCAAAAAAGCTTTTCTGTGATAACATTTTTAGATAAAACCAGATTTACTGGTTATTCTGTTCATCATTCCAGTCCCATTATTCCAGAAGGTGCATCTTTTCTGTCCTTTATGTAAATGTTACCGTGACACATAACTCCACAACAAATTAGGAATGCCTCCTAAAGACTGCAGGAGGAATTACTGCATGTTGTTAGCCCACCAGCAATGTGTGAGACAGTTGCCATATTTCTGTCTGGAAGTTCTCAGCAAGATGTATGTCCAAATGTTTGGAAATCATGGAAAACTGGAAAAAAACACCCAAATTCTGCACAAACCAACTGTCAGAGCAGAAAAAAAGTTGTGTCCAGGAATCCCAAGAGTAATAGTGGGTCTGCAAACTGAGTTATACCAAACTGAATGAGATTTTTCCTACTGTCATTTCATAGAACTTTCTGTTGTTAACTGTTGTCAGAAGTAGTTTACATGCACTAGACCTTCTTTGCTCAAATAATAATAATAATATGACTGATTCTATTTTTCCTTTTACCCAGTAGAAAACCCTAGTCCAAATAGTTGGCCAGACAGCCTCCATATTTAATTTAAAATATGGAAAACTAGTTTTGCTCTCATGGTCCTCCCCATGTCTTCCCCAAAGTTGATGGAATTACATACATGCACGAAGGGCAAGAATTATGCCTACTTGTTATAAAAATAAAAGTGACTTTTTTTTCTACTAAGAAAAAGACTAATAATCTATTTTTGTTTTTATTCTTCAGTCTTTAAAGAAAAAAAAAATAGCTAAGCTGATTTAAATTAAATTTTACAAAGCATATGCTCCTGGGCAGAAATCTTATAAATCCATTTTCAGCCCAAAGCACATTTTTATGGTTGAGCTATAATAAACCACTCAGAACAGGGATTCCACTGGAATTGCTTACAGAATATAGTAGCACGAAAGGTATTATTGCTATAAAGCTTCACAGTAATGTTTGAATTTAGTTGACAGAACCAGCAGGGCCATTTTTATTTAGTTTGACCTCTCCTCATAAGAACCTACTAGAATATCATGCTACAGAGAATAAAACACAGCCAAAAATTCAAAGCAGAATAATGATTAAAATAATAAAGTGGAGGCCACGGTGTCCCAATGCTGTAATACATTTGATGCATGAATGTTGCTTTTCTGAGTGTCTTGGCACAGGGAAAAAGCAAAAAAAGGACAGCATTTGTGAAGTAACTTCCCATTCATCAGCAGTTAAAAGCCAAGGTGATCTGCGATGGACATGGCTTTATTACAAACTTAATTTAGCAGATGCCTGTTAGTTTACAGTGAAGCTCAGTTTGCAAAATAGGATAGTCTGTTTTGTGGTTACACAACATAATGTTGCATGGCAATGCAGAAATATACCAAGAGGATAATAGGTGACAAGGAGAGTTAAAAAAAAATGAAATAGGAGAGAAGGTTGGGCATTATCTGATGATTATGCAAAGTGCACGTTAAAGGACTAATGATAGCTGTTCACTGTTGAAATGAAATGTTTACATAAAATCTTCCCCATGCAGATGCCTCTGTGTCCTTTGGGTAGGTTGCCAGGTTATTTAATGACCTAGTTACTCTTTTATCAAATCCAAGGTATGGTCTCTATTTCACGTAAGAGAAATATGCTGGCTACTAAAATTGGAAGATCTTTTTCTGTCTTATCTAATAGAGGCATCTTAGTCTGGCTCTTGGGAGGGGGCTAGGGTCACACAGGAAAAGGTGTGAGAGGGAAAATGTAGACCATGTGGCTGCATTCAATAATCCCCTATGCTTGCTGTTCTCCAAATTAGAAACAGTTCAACTGGTACAGCTCCAAGTAACAACAGCAGCAGCTTGAATATAAAAGGCCTGTCCTGCATATCAAATATACCAAATCTCTGCTTTGGTCTCAGCATACCACCATAGTCAAGATAAGACAATGCATACTTTTCTTCTGTATTCCTTGCTACATGCAAAGGAAAGCATTGAAGATAGGTGAAATTCATCCTGAGCAATGTCTTATACATATTAAAAGACATTGTGATCACAATTAACTTTTCGTTAAGGAACTATGTTTGGGGTAGCTTACACACATGGTTGGAAATGAAAGACAAGAGAGAAGGGGATGATAGGGTATCTATCTAGATGTAGATCTAGATGTAGCAATGGCATGTCCTTAACTGAGAACCAAGAGGGATCACGGGATCAACGTGTTCTCAAACAAAAAACGCAGGAAGTGAGACAGAAAGGGGCTGTCAATCATGTATGCCTCTGTGGTAACCTCTTTAAACAGCTTCTCTCCTTTCTGTTATTTCAAAGGGCTCCAAAGTATCATGCAGCAGTAAGGGTTAAATAACACAAAGGTGATGCAGGATGGCTGCTTGACTGTATCTCTTCTGTAAGTGCTAATAAGTCAATGAACCTGTGAAATGAATGGTAGTGAAGGAAGAGGATGGTTGGTGCCTGCAGGACGAAATCCTAATCCTTCATTAGGGGAAGAGCTAGCCAGTTCTGTTTTCCTGGTCAGTGAGCCAGAGAAAACTGCCGGTATGATGGGAACTTTAACCACCCATGGATGACAATTTAAAACTGACTCCAACCAGTAAGATATCTTTCAGTCCTTGCCATCAGCACTTATGGCTCCTTTGAGGAAATTCTTGGCACTATGGATAGTGGTAATTCATATGGAAGGATTTCAGGCTGTTACTATCTCATTCAAATATCTCCATTGCTTTAATTTTTTTAATCCATCCCTCAGACAAAGAGAAAGAGAAGCCACAATACCTCTATAGAGTAATGCATTTTTTTTAGCTAATTAGTTTTCTCTGAAAGTGTATGTGACCATCTTGGAGGTATTGTTGGCTGTGTCAAGTAAAAGACAAAATTAAAGCTTGGCTTAAGTTAACAATACATGCAGCCAGAATGTGAAATCTAAACGACAAGTTATTCAAGTTATTCAGACATCCTCAACATGTATGATTACCCTCAGAATCACCAGCAGACTTCTTGCATAATTTCTGATACCCTTAATTCTATTTAGGAATTGCTAGGAAAAAAATTACTAGGTAAAAAATTTCCTTTTTTGGTATTGACAGATGGAGATGGGATTTTAAAAAAGTGTTCCGGGCTCTCAACATGTTTATTTTATTTACAACATGTATTAAAGTTTCTGCAAGGTGCTTTTCCTCCTACCTGCATCAGATAGATACAAAATAAATCAGCAAAAACTCTGGGGAAAATCACACCCCTATGCGTCTCATACCTTTGTCTAACAAGCTTTCACATTTTGGAAAGGATACGGTGGCTGAGACGAAGCATGTGTACAAGAACAATAAGGTCCTAGTCACAGTCTGTAGCTCCTGTTTTCATACCCTTTCAAAGCTGCTTCCTCACTGTCCCAAGCACAGGATAAAGAGGCAGCAGTACACAGTGGGAGAACAAGTTTCTGAAGAGACACGAACGTAAGTGGACATGTAAAAAGCAAGCAGCTGCGCACACGCTCCTGCTCTTTGCTGGGGCTCTGCATGGTCAGAGCTGATTCAGAGCACGCTGCAGGCTGGCAGAAGGCACCGGCTGAATGCAGGGGGTCTCTGCAAAAGCCTGGGAGTGGGTTTCCCAGGCTCCTTGGCACAGCTGGTTTTTTATATGTGCCCTACAAGCCTAAAATGCAAAACCCTCAAGGCCTTTGTTCTTCTGAATGTTCCTAAGGCTCATCCTCTGACTCTAGGGGAAAACTCTGTGATTAATCTGTACCTTTGTAAAGCTTTTTGAGATGCTTTCAAGAAGTACAGAGATCATCTGCTGTGCTTAAAGGCAGAGATTCAGTGAATGTGTGTCTGAAAAACAAGCATTTAAAACCCCTGAACTTCCACTGCAGATCACTAAAACATGCTTATAGACATTTTTCCTCATTATATGACTATTTGAACACTTGGCAGAAGGATATTGTTGAGCACATGCCATAATCTGAGGGTATTTTGATGTAATGACAAGCTTTAAAGAATTTGCAGACTGCTCCAGAGGTTTCTTGAATAGAAGAACATTTCAGTCTCAGGGAAACAAAAAGATACACCTGCTTGCTTCATTAGGATTTTTTGTTTCTTTTTTATTCACTAATTAAAATGAGAGAAAATTCTGCTGTCTCTTCAGATGTTTCACATATTTTGCACTGTGCGCATTTAGGAATGGGATCCCCTTGTGCCCACTGACCGACAGGCTGGCTGGGAGGCTGTATTCAAAGCAGAACCTCTAAAAAGCAGAGCTGATCCATTTTGTAGCTGCTGCTCAGGATATCCAGTCCTCTTTGGGAGTGTGATCTAGATTGCAAATTTTCCCACTGTTCCCAGTACAAGAAATTATGCAACACGCATACACACTCCTTCACCCCAATCTTCCTTGCTGTCTCTCAATTTCTTCTCTACGTACACCTCTTCTTGTTTCAGGGAAACAGGGAAAGCCTCTCCTTAACAGTTATTTAATCCTGGTCCTCTTCTACTGGTAAAGCACTGATAAAGTCACGTTACAGCAAATTAGCATCCGGGCTTTCACCTAATCGCAAGGTTAGGTGAAATTGTGGTAGCAAGACAGTGTTACACCTTGTGCAGTCATCTGTGGTGCAACAGAAAGAACCAATATCGGCCACAGAAAACAGCTGAGTTTAACTTTTCAGCTTGAAATCCTGATGAATAATGGGTCTTTTCATCAGCACTTGCAGGCTCAGTGTCCTCTCCAGCTCACGTTATTGCCTTGTCCTCCCCCTCACCGCCTGGCTGCAGCCTGATGAGAAACAGTAATGCTAATCTTTGAATCTTTGTTATTTAGTAACTAGTTTCATGTCACAAGAATGAAATGTCTTTAAGAAACTCTCAAGAGAAATGAATATGACCCCTGCGTGCTCTGAGACCCGTTTAGGTGCGTGCAAAGCCCCCCCCCCAGGCACTGCCAGCCATGTGGCTGCCAGCCACCAAGGGTCAGGTCGCACCGCTGTGAAAAAGAAGGAAGGAGAAGGAGACAAAGAAAAAAAAAGACATATTACAAATGGACTTTCACAAAAATATTGTTTCCCTCTCCATAAAAAATGGTCGTGGAATGAAACTGGTTTAGAAGGAAAGCACGGAGGTTTATTCATTAGGCAGGTTTTGGCACAGAAATCCTGGCCCAGGTACAAGAATACCCAACCCCTTCCATGAAAGAAACGCCAGCCCGGGGCAGGCACTGCCTCCATGTAACCTCCACTTGTCAGCACGCCTTCCTGGTGCCCCAGGCAAATGTTCTCCCCTTGACCCTGGGGACGGGGCTCTTTCCTTCCCTCCGGCCCCACAGAAATGCAGGTATATAAAGTCACCTTTCCTCTTGCCTGGAGTCAAGTATAGAACAGCATGGACACGTCTCCTCACAAAACCTTGTGTTGTAGCTGGAGTGAGAGCGTGACCTGAGGCTGCTAAAGCACAGGGGACACCTGCACGCCAGTCCCAATAGCTCTCCTTGCAGCTCCAGTACTTGAGTGCACTTGCTGAGGGCAGCACATCTTCCTTGCAGTGATGGTCTTGGAGATGAGGACATGTCAATCCAAATCAGCCTTTCCTGCTGATGGCCTGGGCCAGCCAGGGTGCCTGAGGGCCTTGGAGGGGGGCAACCCTGAGGGCTGGCCCTGGCAGGGGCCAGCTGTGGGGCTGAGAGGCTGCACAGTCCTGCAAGGCTGCCTTCTTGCAGGGAGGCTGCAGGCATCTTCCCGGTGCTGGCATGCGAGAAGCTTTGAGGCAATCTTTTTGTCTGTTACTCAAAGAACGAGAAACTTGCAAGGTCTGAACGTGTTTCTGAAACAAGTTACCTGGCTTTTTTTCTTTTTACAGAACAAAACCTCATCAGAATTTCTATCTTGCAGGAAACATAATTATTTTTCTTTTTAATTGTAACTCAAAGCACCTGAAAGACAACATTGGAATTCCCTAGGAGACAGAAATTTTGAGTTTAGCCAACTTTGTTCACTTTTCATGCTCCAGCTTCTGCAGTAGCTGAGGCAGAGAAACTGCACAGAATAACCTTTGTCATTGCACATTTCGTTCATACCAGAACAACTCCATTATGTGCAGTGACTGAAAGAAAAAGCCTGTAAATAAAGAGCAAGTGACCAAGCAGCTAATGACATTACTGTAATGCATATGGGCAATGGATCTATATTAAATTTACCATGTTGTCCTTACTTCTGGCGTTGCTTCATTCCCTCTGAGTACTGATCTTTGCAACCTTAACATTTTAATTCGGGCATACTTTGTGCTTTTGGAACTGTGCTTTGAAAGCACATGGTATAATCTAAAGGGATTTAAAGCCACCCCATTAGGATACAAGGAAAATGAGACACAAAAGTATTTTTTCCAGTAGGAAAATAACAATGCATGCCTCTAAATTAAGGTCTTCATTTGTGGTAAGTACTAAAGAGTTTGTATCCAGAACTCATGACTGTGATTTTTATGGTGGAAAAATGATTGGAAAAAAATAGTGGTATCTAATATAGTACCACCTAAAATTCCAAAGGGAAAAAAAAAATTCTCCTATCATGAAGTTTCCAGATGGCAACAAGATTGCTGGTGTCAGGACTAGAGGAGTGGTATAGTCTGCAGCACTTGAAGAGCTCAGCAAATTACTTTGTTGAGCCTAAACACAGAACAGACTGGTTTTATTAAGCAGTTCTGAAATAGGGGACATCTTCATTCTTTTGAAAAAAGAACTAAATATGCAGTATATCACTTTATATCCAATATATCCTGACCTAATAAAAAATGTTCTTTTGACAGAGGATGTGAGGCTTCTGAGATGCATCATAGATAAATTGGTTTCAGCTGCCTGGTATGAGCTTACTGCTGCTTTTGTATTCATCTAAGCATGACTTTTGTGTTCAGTGGAGAGGGAGAGTTTTAATTATTTACACCACTATAAATCTTTAATTACTGTGATATGGTGTCTGTAGTCCCTTTATCATTCGGAGCAGTGGAATGGGTCTCACTATGGTAGACACAAAAGGGGATGTGACTGAAATGAAAGCTGTTCATCATTGGCCTGTATGGGAGGCAGCAGTACATCTTGGTTTAGCGGTCCTCCAATGTCTTCAGTGACGAGCACGTCACTTTGTAAGTAAGCAGGGTGTGTGGCCGAGCTATTTACAGTGCACTAAAATAACACAGCATGTATATGGACAGCATTGGGTATGATTTACTGTTTGTCCTCTGGTAACTGCAAAGGCACATCTCAGATCCCATGAAGACCCAAGTACTAAGTTGTATCATCATTCAAGCAGTCGCTCCAGCTTCAATGGGACTATCTGGGCACTTACAGTCAGGCCCACAAGTAACTGCCTTGTTGGATCAGGGCTTGTCTTGCCTTGGTATTCAGGGATTTTTCAGCCCTATTTTGCATAAGATTCAGGTATCACCACATTTATTATAATAAATGGAGAGTGAGGTGGAAATAATAAGTGAAAAAGGATAGTAAGCTTTTTGACTTGGCTTTTATCTTTGCAGCTATAATGGCACAGCCTAGCTGGGTCCCTACATAATTCATGCAGCCGATAACTAAAGGTAATCAGGAAAGCAAAGAGGAAACACAGTACGTTCATACTCTCATTATACGATGTTGTTGCCCCTGTTAGTGTGAAACTAGATCTGCCGTATCCCGGGTGGTTCTCTCCTGTCCTGTGCTACTCTTTTTCTCATCACTTCACAATATTTCTTCTGGCTTGTGCTTCCAGTATTTTGCTATTTATTAAGGATAATCTTCCTTTCTGCAGAGAAGGGCCTCTGCTCAGACAAGCTTTAGCTTCTTTTCATCTTTTTCTGAACAAAAAGACTGGGTAGAGCCTCCTTGTTGGGCATAAGAACTGCTCCGTTTCAGAATCACTTTAGCATGGTCTTTGGCTCTGGACATAGCGAGCCATGACTATCACTGAAATTGTTTTTTCTTTTCTATGACAGACTGGTGGTGACCGGTGAGACAACTTTTGCCTATATGCTAGAAACACCTCAGGATCTAGCATTTTTGTTTTCTTTGGAAAGAAAAAGTCATGTTTTCTAGCTTAGACTGTGATACCGTGACAACTTAGACTGTGTTAGTGTGATTTATCTGCAGACACTGAGAATATATGAAGCTGTATGAAACTAATAGCTGTTCTCTGTGGGGACTCATACATTCCGGGGTTTTTTTGCTTCAAAATGATAGCAAAGTGCTGAGGCAGACTGGCTGGGGAATGGCTGGAAGTGCCAGGAGGTCCCTGAGAGCCCCCTAAGGAAAGGCTCTGGAGAACAAGCTATGTACCGTACGCCTGCCCTACCCTGGGAAGCAGGAAGGACCAGTGACGTCTGCAGCTTCCTTCCACCCTGTTTTTCTGTAAGTTGCATCTGTACATCACCTTTCTTCTCAATGCTCTGGGACCTGGAGTTCAAGATGAATTCCCAGGTTGGGATGTGAGAGACACAGCTGTCATTAATCAGCTATTAAACTTTGCAGTCTTATCTTACATGCAAATTGTGATGGCTTTGAGGCGTCCATTAAACTGAGTCCATCACTCTCAGGTACACTCTGCTGTGGCGTTGCTGGTTTGGCTTAGTTTAAATATAAAATAGTGTAAAAGCAGATTTTTAATGGTTTACAGGTGAAGCCATTAACTGAGCTAACATTTGTGGCAGCCACTGGACACTGTCATCTGACTTCACTGAAGTGTGTGAACTCTGATAAACTTGAGCTGAGTTTTTATTTAACCACTTATTTGCAATGTACTTACTTATAATGTCCCTTAGCATTGAAGTGTGTAAGCGGACAAGGTTTCTAACAATAATGTGCTCTTGGTTATGTATATTTAGTGTGACTTTCCTCTAACTCAGAAAACAGTCTCTATTAGTCTAATTTAGAGTGGTTAACTGAGAATTTTGTTTTAAAGTTCCAGTATGTCTCAACATTTTTTCAACTAAAATTTTAAAAATAATTAATAAATTTTATTTTGTAAAAAAAGGTCTCAGAAATCAGCTGCATTTCACTATTGTTTCTGAATTAATATCCTAGAATATAGACAAAATAGAATTTAATTCTGAAAGTAGTTGAGAGAAACAAAACTTGTCATATCACTTTCAGGATGTCTTTTGGCTGTCGTCATCAGAATATCTTTCTTTATGGTTAGGGAAAGAGAAAGATCTTTAAAAACCTGCAATGCACCAGTAACAGTTTCACAAAGAGTAACAGAAAAAGTAGCTCTATGGAAGGTTTCATAAGTTCTTTAATGGTTTCTCTAAACTAGCCTTCCTTTTACCTTCATTCTCCAGTAATCCTTCATGATTCAATATTGCAGGAGAATGGTTGCTCATTATTGCTGTAAATATTACCCTTGAAATTATAATGTGAAAAGCTTCCTCAAGACCTCGCGGAAGAAACCTGAACATGTTAACTTAGGAAATTCAATGGACATACAAATTACATTGGCTAATGAGGTGAATGTTTATGTGGTTTCTTCAACTTTGCTCATAAAAATTTACTGCTGCTCTGTTGCTCTGTTTGCTGCATTATATCAGTGTGCCAAGCAAGAAGCAGCACAGATACAGAATGGCTTTACTTCATATTTTCACAGTCCATAACTTGTCTATCAGTAGCTTTTACTTGTATTTTCCTTTTACTTTCACCTTCTTTTTATTGTCAACTATCTGAAAAAACAATACATTGTAAAATGATTGGTTTATAATTGATTGATGACATCCTTTACTAGGACATTAAAATCCAGCATATTCTCACAGTTTAGTATAACCATTATTTTTGTAAGAGCAGAGTTTAAGTTCTGATTTTAATAGCAAAATGATGACTTGAAATGTGACTGTTAGACTTTTTTCTCAGTTATTTTCAGACTTTTTTACAGATGGAGCTCTAAAGATTGAAGTGTGGAAGAAGTATGCAGTTATCAGAACTTAGCTGGCAGAATTATTGAATATTCAAAAGAAGATTAAAAACAGAGCATTAATTGTACAATACCTCGTGTAGTGAAGATTTGTTTTATCAGTAACTGAGCAGTTAACATGTAAAATGAAGAGGGAACTGGCAACTACAGTATGTGAGCATGCAAACCTCCCATGAGAACACCAGACAGATATCTTAGCATCTTTTTCTAAAACGGCTGCATTAATGGGTTAGTGCAAATACTTTGTGGAGGATGTGTCCTTCAAAACACAGTTGTACCTTTGGTTTAAAATTTTGCTCACTAATGTTTTCAGCTTTTTCTCCCAGTGGTGCCTGAAGTCTGATTCTTAGAAACCATCTTACTTTGAAGTCATGCTTTTATTTCTCCCAGATAGATCTTTATTCATATAGATGCTATCGGTTCAGTGCCCATAGTTGGCTCCCTGGTACAGTAGCAGTACGTTCCTTGAGCAGACACTACCTCAGTGTCTCGAGGTAGCACATCATGCTCATCAGTGGTTTTATTTAATAAAGGAAAATCCTTTTCATTGTACTACAAGATTTTTTTTACTGAGATATAAAATAAAATAGTTTCTGAATGTCTGTAAAAGAGTAAGGAAACAGGTCAAATTTGGTTACCTACTGTTAAGTCATTCTCTGAAGCTTAGCTTGTCCTCCTTGATCAACAGTGAGATAACAAATACAGGGAACAGTGTGCAGATGCTTGGTAATGGTCCAGTATTGACCAGTTACTCTTAGACATTATAGCTTCCTTCTCGAACATCCCTTACTTTTCTACAGGAGTGTAGGCAAACATTGAATTTCAACTTTGACTTTGGTTTCGTGACAGAAATAGATACAGAAGATTCAAAAATGATCATCAAAGGGTGTGTAGTCACCAGCATTGTAATTTTTGATTGAAAAAAGGAACATTATTTTACAATGCAACATCCAGTTGCTTTTGCTGAGAGATTTAACAGAACATTTCCTGGTTCACCTCTGGGCAAAGTGAGTGTAACAGGAGCACCAGTCATATGCGTCTGTCTGAATGAGTTCAGCTGAAATTTGTTGCTTACAGTGTCTATATTGTTGTGCTCATTCAGGGCACTGAAAGGACCCCTGCGTTTAGGGCTTTTTGTGTGTATGTTGAAAATATTTGTTTCTTTCAGTACCTAGCCAATGTTATGTAATATCACATCAGCCTATGCAACGTGGTGCAACGTTGCATAAGGCTATTACTTTTGCCCTTTGGCATGACAGAGAATAAAAATGGGATTTAAATTGTTCCCTTCATACTTGAAATATCCCAAGGCGCTTTTTGAAGTAAAATTCTAAATTATATGAAGGAAAGCTGAGTGGGTATTAGGTAACCAGCAACATCCTGGACATGGCAGCAGAGAGAAAGGCTTCTGCTTTCTTTGCAAAAGGAGTATTTGTAGGCCAAGACAGATGTGCTGTGTTTGAAAGCTCCACATGCAGCTGACAATAAGAATTATTTGAAGATCATCATGCCATTTTTCACTATTACAATGGGAATGGATTTTGTGGTCAGATCTGTGTATTTTTTGATATATTCAAAACACAGCAATTATTTGGATGCTGCTACAATATTAATGCATTGTGTATGCATTACTTTCATAACTTGATATTATATATGTTGTGGTTTAACCCAGCAGGCAGCTAAACACCAAGCAGCCGTTCACTCACTCCCCCGAATTGGGATGGAGGATAGAATCGGAAAAAAGGTAAAACTTGTGGATTGAGATAAAGACACTTTAATAGGACAGAAAAGGAAGGGCAAATAATAGTAATGATAAAAGAATATTCAAAACAAGTGATGCACAATGCAATTGCTCACCTCCTGCTGACCAATGCCCGGACAGTTCCTGAGCAGCGGCTGCTCCGCCACAGCCAACTCCCCCCCGTTTTTTTATTCAGCATGACGTCATATGGTATGGAATATCCCTTTGACCAGTTTGGGTCAGCTGTCCTGGATGTGTCCCCTCCCAGCTTCTTGTGCACCTGCAGCCTCCTCATTGGCAGGGCGGTATGAGAAGCTGAAAATTCCTTGACTTAGTGTAAGCACTGCTCAGCAACAACTAAAGCATCAGTGTGTTATCAACATTATTCTCATCCTAAATCCAAAACACAGCACTATACCAGCTACTAGGAAGAAAATTAACTCTATCCCAACAGAAAACAGGACAATATGTTATATTTGAGAGCTATGAGTCATTTATAGCTGGAGTTTATTCATAACATCTTAGTCATAGGGTGTAGTGCAATTATGCCAAATAATCAAGATAAATGTGAAGATTAAGAATCACCCAGCTTGATAAAGTCAAATTTAAATTTTAAAAGTACAATTTCCGTCACCTCTGTCCCCCAAAATATTTCAGTGTAAAATTTCTGCAGTAAGAACTGAGTTCCATGAGCTGTAAAATTTATCAAATCTTTCTTCTTGTGTCTCTTCTGTACTGTTTCTCTGGTGTTTGATGGATGAATGCTTAAGTCTTTTCCCCTTTTCCTAGAGTCTGGGCAACTGGCTGCAGGTGGCCCTGCTTGAGTGGTGGTTGGACAAGATGACCTCCAGAAGTCCTTTCCAACCTCAACCATTCTGTGATTCTGTGAATAATCTGGATCTGTTTCTTCTTCCTGCCATTGATTTTCAAAAAACTTGTACGCCATTACTATTTCAGAAATGTTGTCACAGCTGTCAGCCTTGGCTGAAGCTGGTGAACAGCTTCCAAAGCATTTGTAAGGACTCCGACAGTTAGTTGAATGGCACAGGAGCTTTTGTCTTGATTCCTAGGAAGTCCAGTTCCAATAATATATAGCATAAAAACATTAAAACAGTTACAAAGGGACAGACAAAGGATCCATCCTTTTCTTCAACACTGGACATAAGTAGGTGCTTCAGGAACAGCAATAACAAGATAAACTTGTTTGATAGGGCCCCCAGACTAAAAGGTTTATTTTCTATGTACTCGTCCAGTTTCCTAGAGAACTCAGCTAAACTGTAGTTTTCATGACTTCTTTGGGCAGTGAATTTCATAGTTCTAGCACCTGCTGCACAAAGAACCAGCTTGCACTGTTACGAACCTTGGTCCTACCATCTTCATTTGATGGGCCCTAGATTTTTTATTGAGAGGAGTAAAAGCCTGATGCATCTTCGCCCTCTCCAAGGCACTTGTAGTATTGTAGACTTTTATCATTTGTTGTCATGAGTTGTCTCTTTCCCAGGCTGAAGAGTCCCAGCCTACTCAGACATCGTTGTGCCAAAACAATTACCTATCTTAGAAAATACTTGTTTACCTCCTTGAATCTTTCTGATTAATAAAAAAAAAAAAAAAGGGACACAAAGAGTGAGCGAGAGAAAGAGAGAAGTGATAAGCAATCTCAGCCTCACATGGGCCTAGGCATGTGTTTCTCAGTGACAATGAGGATTGCAAACTGTACTGCCACAAATCTCTAGGAGCAAACTTAATTATGTGTCTCAGTACCGGTGTGCCTGTCTTTCAGACAGTCCTTGCACTTTTTGAAAATGCAGCTGTAAATGTTTTCTGTGGCACAGAAACAATTTAAAGCACAACTTTTAAATAAATGGGCCACTGAGTTTGTGAATGCCTTCCAAAGTGTCTGAGGCACAGCAATATCTGTGATACTACACTGAAAATGAAACCAACATTTCACAATGACAAAAATTAAAACATTGGCCATACTATACGCACACAGCTTGGAGAAAAAAAACCTTGATCCTATCAAAAGCCAACACGTTGCTATCTCAACGTATACAAACTCAAACTGGGAACAGGTTACTCCTTCCTTTAACTCATTGGATTAAATGAGGCATATGTAATCAAGAATAACTTTAATTTTTGGTTTCAGTTTATCCTGAAGTACTACAACAAGCAATTCAAAGGCTATACTCTTCCATGAACTGCATTTGTAGTGATTTGGTCAGGATCTAGCCCTGAGTCTTCTTTTGCTGCTGGAAGCAAAAAGCTTTGTCTTGGAAGTTGACATATATAGATTGACCAATGTGCCCTGATATTCAGTGTAGCACTAGTTAACATGAAGAACAGTACTAAATACAGTCATTAGACACAATTCAGGCAGCTGAGTGCCCGGTTTTGTTCAATAAAAGTGATGTATTGATAAAAGGAATTTACTTTTTGTGTATGTCTATCCTAACTAATTTTGTAACTATAATTAGTTCGCTGCCAGGCCTTCTGGATGAGCATTATAAGCAATGGCATTGTAGTCACTCTTGTTCTAGTGCCGTCCATTAGTGCCATAGATATTGCAGGGACACGGTCTCTAACTTTAGGAATTTATTTTGAGACAAATCAGAAACATAAACAGGAATGGAGGAGTAGGAAAGACAGGGTACAATAATGATAATAATAAAAAAAGACAGTTATAATAAAATCAATCTATCTCATACAGTTCTTTATTGCACAAGCATACATAATTCATACACATTCGTTCCTGGTCCTGCAATAATGGCTTTGATGGTTCTTTTTCCATACTAATGAAATTCCACTGGTGAGACAAAGCAATAGGAGTTTTTTAGGATGGACATGAATGAGAGGAGGGAAGTCCAGCATATCTCAGGAAGGCCAAGAATTTGGAATTCAAACTATTTCTTTTAGAAATACAGAGCACATTTCAAAGGTTTCCTGCTTGTGAGGTTACTGATGTTTCCTAGCATGGATTTTTTTGTATTTAGAAGTCATTTTAGTGAAAAATGTTGTATTCTTTTCCAGAGTGCTTGAGCCCATGCCTGCAAAAAGGGGAACATAACAGAGAAGGTTTTAGTAAGCTTCTTTGCTCTGTCCAGTTATGCTCATAAAAGATTTCTGAAGGAAAAAGGGAGGGGACTAATTTTATATGAAGGAAACATTGGATAAAGTTGCCAGAACACCGATAAATACCATTACAATTGACAGAACAGGTCAGCTAAGGATTTTAGTGTGATCTTCTGGACTTCTGTGTCACAAAATTAGCACCCCTCTGCTGAAACAGTCCACAAGATTTATTCACTGGGGACGGTTATTTGTGATGCTGATTTTTAGAGTGCTGCTGTGTGTCCATGACTCACTGCTTTGAAATGAAAAACTCATTTTACACAAGAAAGCCACTGTGCAAAGCGGTCTGGCAAAAAGATAACCTGATGTTTCCATTTAATAGATTGGTGCAACACCTAATGAATGCTGTGAGCTTATAGCTTCTATCACATGAAGACCTGAACCATAAGAATAAGAACGTGTATGAATGAGGCATGAAGAATAGACAGACGCAATGATGAGCTACGAAAGACCTTCCAGTTCTTCCTACCTGAACTGAAAG
>VYZW01045633.1:18141-29700 GCA_013401315.1 Balaeniceps rex
GATTGTAACTACGCACGTTCCTCTGTAGCACACATTCTACTAGAGAGTAGCACACATTCTACTAGAGAGTAGCACAGTTTGAATAGCCTCAGTTTTCAGGGCTACTCTAACTTTCATTTTGTCTGGATTACTGTGAATTCTCCCATGTGCTGGATAGGCACAACCAAAAAGAATAAGATGTCAGCAACAGAAATGGGCAAAAATGGTGCTTGCATTCCTAGGGTAAAATTTGCTTTTTTTGCTTTCACCTTTCAATACTGCATTCACATACGGCAGTTGGCATTACTAAGGAGCTCTAAAGGCAGAAAACCTGGAACAGCTTCGGGATGAAAAGAGGCTGAAGGAATTTATTTTCTATGCCTAATTCCTATCAAGTCTAATGAACAGAAATGATCTACTAGCCTTTTAGAAATGAGAAAGAGGGAAATAACAAAACATTGCCAATGTCTGCTGAGCAGAGTTCATTTTCAGCTAGTATGAATATTTGTCGTTTAAACACACAGTGTCCCAGAAGCTGCCAAGCTGACAGTGCTTTTCAATTATAAAAAAAGGCATGTCTGAAGTTTCTCTTTTCCTGAAGGGTGACATCTGTCCGCGTGGCAGACTCTGTAACTTAAAGCATCTGCACCATTTCTTTTGCGATGTAAGATATCCATCATGTCAGTTAGAACAAGGTAGGTGGATGCTCCTTATACCTCCTGTTAACTCGGGCAACAGTCATGTTGACAGAGATAATTAAGACTCACAGTTTACACACTGGACTTGTGTATAAACAGACACCATCTTCTCTTCTGTTTTAACTTTGTTTCTTGGTAGCTTCCCTCCAGATATTATTGGTCATTATTGTTAAACACACTCAGTTTATCACATTTGAAGTGTGCAGTTCATAACAGACATTATAACCACTACAACAGATAAATCTTTCTTTCTTTCAGGATAGGCCATCCCTCCTCTTGCAAAATGAGAGGATTGCTGTGATTGTCCCTCCATGGAGATGTGCACTCAAATCTAGTGGAGGACCATGTCTGAGTACTGAGACAGAGCTGCTGAATGTAGATTCCACCATCACGTTGCCCAAACTTCAAAAAATTCATGGACAAAAAACTGCCCCTTCTGCCTAGCCTGGATTTCCAAGAGTGTCCCAAAACCCATTTCTGTCACAGCTGGGCTCCACAGTCCCAGTCATATTCTGCCCCTTGTAGGCAGGACTTCACTGCAAATGTAACATGATCTTGGGCTATGTCATCTCTTCATGATTTCCTTCTCCCAGGAAGGTGCATAACATTCATCCTTCTCCATCCATCTGGTTGTCTCCTACTCTACATGCCCAGAGTCCTGTGATCAGCAGTAAGTGAAGGACAGAGCTGCAGAAATAACTGAGCTGCTCTTCCACAAAATAGAGGGACACATGTGGAAGGATTGTTTTTCTGCATAAATTGTGAAAGAGTCCTCACATTTGCTCACTGCTTGTGTGCTGCCAGTTTACCTGCTTATTTTACAATTTTAGTTCATTTCTCATTAGTAATTATATGGAACCCTAATGACCATGAAAATACAGAATGAGCTATTTTTCGCTCCTCTTCCAGGTGGGCAGGTCTCTGAATTATTTCTCCTCATTAAGTAAAAAACCTTCCATTTGCTTTGCATGACAGTGACACAAGATCTCTCAACAGCTGTTTCAAAGGCTGCTGGAAACTACAGAGCTTTCTGTATGGGAAAAAAGAGTCTATACCTCCACATTATTAGGAGTTATGTGGGTANGCCAATTTTACTATGAAAATGGTTTTATAGAAACAACCACGTGAAATGCAAACCTAATGCCTTATCTTCAGGCTTGATGATTCTTAGGGTGTTTCTTTCAGGGCTCACCCTTCTCAAGACTCTAGCTGCACTTACCTATGGTCAACTCCAACTTTCCATTTATTGGTAATGATGCAGCTACACCTGTAGAAGACAGCATGATCCCTTTAATGTGGTAAGGTACTAGAGGCAAACACTGTCTAGCTGTTAAAACTGCCTTTCCATAGCACACACATTTTCCACTGCACCTCTTTTCTCAAGACCAAAATAAACTACATTTTCTTATCTACAGTTTCTTCATATTTCATGCAATTTGTTAGAATAGAATGTGGGTACAAAACCCTGTGCAAATTAGTCCAAAACTTGCTAAACTGTGAGGTGAAAGAGACATCATTCTCTAGAATCTGAGAAGGATGAGCCCTGAAAAAAGACACCGTAGTATCTGCTTTGTTAAGATGATGTCAGCAATATTTGCAAGTTTGATCTCTTCTGGACATGCATAGACAGGCAAAAAGACAGTGTTCTGGCTTCAGAGTCCTTGGGATTTGCAGTAAATGTCTTTCTTTAATTTCATTGATTTCATTAAATTACACCACTGAAATGAGTTTAACTTTGCAATGCTTTTTACAAAATTTACACAATGATCCTGAAGTAATTGAGACCCACCTCACCCCTTTGCTATACTGTTTGCTGTCAAGTAACAACATAGACAGCAAATCAGTATCATTTTATCCTTAATGTTCAGACAGCAGGTGAAACAATTCAGCTTTCCAAATGTTGTAAAGATTCAAATTCATCTTCATGAACTTCACATCTAGACATTCCAGAACAGGAAAAAAATGCTGTTAATTGAAACTCGCAGCAATTCAACTTCATATGACAAAAATGTTTTGTCTCATTTTGTATTGCCACACAGCCTCATTCATCAGAAAACCATGCCGCAGGACCCTGCCTCTTGAGATAGCAAGGGACTCAAAACTGAAACAAATTCTCACACTGGTATGAAAGCATATTTCTGAACCATACATATTCGCAAGATAATGCTTTGCACTGATTCCTTATTGAGCAGACTGTAGCACTAAAACATTATTCATGAAGCCATGCATAATAGTAAAAGCAATCTACCTGATGATGCGATAGGTAAGTAAATGTGGAAACAGAGTGGGAGAAAGTATNTGATCTTGGGCTATGTCATCTCTTCATGATTTCCTTCTCCCAGGAAGGTGCATAACATTCATCCTTCTCCATCCATCTGGTTGTCTCCTACTCTACATGCCCAGAGTCCTGTGATCAGCAGTAAGTGAAGGACAGAGCTGCAGAAATAACTGAGCTGCTCTTCCACAAAATAGAGGGACACATGTGGAAGGATTGTTTTTCTGCATAAATTGTGAAAGAGTCCTCACATTTGCTCACTGCTTGTGTGCTGCCAGTTTACCTGCTTATTTTACAATTTTAGTTCATTTCTCATTAGTAATTATATGGAACCCTAATGACCATGAAAATACAGAATGAGCTATTTTTCGCTCCTCTTCCAGGTGGGCAGGTCTCTGAATTATTTCTCCTCATTAAGTAAAAAACCTTCCATTTGCTTTGCATGACAGTGACACAAGATCTCTCAACAGCTGTTTCAAAGGCTGCTGGAAACTACAGAGCTTTCTGTATGGGAAAAAAGAGTCTATACCTCCACATTATTAGGAGTTATGTGGGTAAATCCCCACTCATTGGGATAAGAGTATGCCTCATTCAGCATCAAATTAATAGCCAGTGTTTTCCTAATTCACCATAGCAACAACGATATAATGGCAAAGGAGTGAAAACAGCCTGGTAAAGCAGACTGTGTGTTGGGGACAGTAGATGAAGCAGACAACAGCTTACATTTTACATTTGTTGCGTACAGATCTTTGTTAGTGGTCAGTGCAAGAGTAGCAAAAGATAAAAGTCAAGAAGATGTGGTGTGCGATAGTGTCCTTTAACTACCTATGGGAAGTATACAGCACATTATTGCAACTCTCATGAGCACTGCAGTTGCCCTCCAGGTGAAACATTTAGCATTTCAACATCCCAACTGGAAGTAGTACTGCAGTCTGTTATGAGATCAATGAATTGTGGAGTCCCTTACTTTCTTAAGACGTAAAATAGGGAATCAGAAAAATAAATGAATACATTTTATTACCTCCAAAACTCCAAAACCAGCCAGAGACCTATGTAACAGAGCTCATAGTAAGCTGTTGCTACAGTGTAGAATCTATGAATATTGTCTTACAAATGAAAACAAAGCTATGGAAAAGTTTATTTCATACTAATATGCAGGATGGCAGTACACAATAGAAGCTGACCAACATCTAGACCTCTATGAAATCCATACCATTTCAGAAGATGGTATGTTTCGTTACATTCAGCTGCATGCTCCATTTTGCACAGTGTACATCTGTCTCTGAGGTTTTGTGCTCTCACTTGGACGTAATTATGGAAACCTGTTCACATCACTTAAACAAAGTGAATATAAAATCTGGAAGAAATTCCAGGTTGCAAACCCATACACTTGAATGGTACCAAGCTGTGACCTTAAATATTTAGTACTCAGAATATTCTACCCTCTGTGTCTCACCCCCCAAAAAAACACTTTTTTTTTCCTCTGTAACCAAGTGCTATTTTTTATAAAATTGTATGCCTCAGAATATCCTTTCAGAACCATGAAAACAATTGAAAGAAGATAATATTACGCACAAATAAGAGTGATAAGATTGTACCATAAACTAATACAAAATGTCAAGTCACTGAACAGATCAAATCAGTTCCATCACAGTGGTACGAGATCCCTCATCGTGTTCAACTAACTGGGAAGACAGGCAGCAATATGACAACCAAAACAAATTTCTAACAAATTAAAGAGTGAAAATAAAGAAAATAAATGCAATATTGTAGAGAAAACTAAGTACAACTCTAAGCAGGTAAGTGAAATACCTTAGTAACATGTGAGACTCTTGGAAGTGGAAAAACCTGAGATTTTTGCTTCACGGCAATTGTTTTATACCTAGTACTTACATCATTCCACATTCAATTTATACTGAATTCCACTGACCTCATATACAATCAAGACAGCACCAATGAAAGCTATTAATTATCTTAATAAAATAACTTCTTTATGGTCTGTGATAACACAGTCAACATTAGGTGTTTACCTGTAACTATTCTATAACAGTAGAGCATCATTTCTTCAATGGTATGTGGCTTTTAATACTTATTAAATTTTCTATGAGTATACACACTAAGCTAGCACCCAACATGCACTTATCCTATTGACACAGAAATAAAAGATGTCCTTGGGTATTCTTAACGCATGAAGTATGAAGGTTTCATAAAAAAAGAAATTCCTACTTACCCTTTCAGTCACAGAAACTAGATGAAGGACTCAGAACTTGAACTGAAGTCTTTTTTTTTTCTTTTTAAAGGTATCTATACCTTTTACACCTCACATATAATTGCAAAGGCAATTACAATTTTCCTCTTTTGTGTTTTCAACTCATTTATGAACAATATGTGATGATGGGTTAAATTCGGGGCTTGGGCCTTTTTACTTCATCTCTAGTTTCTTATGGCTCCTCTTTGTACTACTCAGAGGCAGCACAACAGTGGATAGAAGATTAGAAATTATGCACTTCATAAATATCTATGACACATTCTGTGTGGTTTTGTTTAAACTATCTTAATCTCATAGAAGCAGGTGGTACATTTGTCCTATTGTAAATCTGACCATATTAACAGCAGGTAAATTTGGCTTTTTAGGAGGACTAAAAATCTCTACAACAATAATACATACAAATCTTATCCTTCTTGCAACACTTGTGAAATTTCATCATCACCCTCTTCTCAAGAAGTATCCTAAGACTTTCAGGAAAAAAAAAAACCAAAACAAACACATACATTCAGAGGAGCACAGCTGATTTAATAGCTTCCTCTTCCCAGCCTGAGCCTTTCTAAGCAGTCCTTTGAACTGGTACCCTTTCGGATTCAAATAGTATGACTAATAATTGCCATATATGTCTCAGAATCTGCTATGCCCATTAAGCGATAGTTGGTTTTCCCTTCACCTCTTACTACATCAAACACAACAGTCACCTTTTCTTAATGATCTCATTCTGCCGGCAAACCTATTTGCCTTATCTCTCATTCCTTATGTAGCCTTTAACTGAGTTACAGTAAGCAACCCACCAGTGTTGTGGTTAGCACGCAGCACGGACATGCTTGTTCCTCTGTTCATTTAAGCCTATTGAGGCTTGTATTAAAGAGCTTTTAAAGATAATTGAGAATCTCAACCTTTTTGTTTACCCAAGCCCTTGAAAATCTCATCTTCCTTTGACTTTAATCTGGTAAACCTTTGATGTTAGTTGTTAACCTGCTTGTATTTACCAACAACTCAAAATCCACATTACTACAGAGAAGCAGCAAGCCTCTGCTTAGTCTGTGCACGTGCTGGGGGGAGAGGGACAAGGGTGGAAAGGGAAGCTTTATTGAACCAATTTCCATGAACAAGTCCTTTACACTTGAAGGGTTTTCTCTTACCACAGGATATTTGGACAAGTTACTGCCTAAAAAGTGTGTTGTAAACATGGAGGTGTTTATAGACCAGGAAATATTTAATTGCTGGGAGAAACACAGATAAAAAGATACAGTTTCAAGTAAGATGAAGGTGCTGTTTACTTTACAATTGTCTAGTTCTTAAGGTTTTTGCATTTATAGACGTTCCCTTGGTGGGGTCATTTTAAGTAGCTTGCTTTCCCACAGATGTTTTCACAAGTCACAGAGGCACTGCACTAACATGGCACATCCTCATCCCATTTAGGCTGGCTGATTTCAGGCATCTGTACTTACACCAAAAGCAGCACCTCATTCCTTCTGCCGTCCCAGTGGTTCAGGGTCTAAGCCTCCTACAGGACACGCACGCGACCTCAGCAGTGGTTTCCCCTGCTCCAAACACTCGCTGTAGCCCCCAGGGCTCTTCTCCCAGTGAGGCAGTGCAAGGGCTTCTTTGTGGGCTGAGACCTTGACCACCAAGTACTTCAGATAATTGAAATTAATACAGTGACGTTGAAGTTACCTGCAATGTGTCCCACATTTCACATAGAGCTGTCACAGGCAAATTTCTAGCACAAAAAAGAAAAAAAACAATGCTTTTAGGAGTGCTCAGTGGTGTTCCACAAATCAGAAATGCTGATGCCAGACAGCCACAACATTTGTACTGATGACCTGGCTATTTATAGTGAGAGGAAAAGCAGCAGCACACTTCCTCTGCTTTCCACTCCAACACGTACATCTTTTAAGGACTCATTTAGGAATGTATCCAGATTACAGCCATTGATCCCTCACCATCAAATCACCCAGGGCAAAGTGCAAGTATAGAGCAGGAAGCAACTGTGGAGCTCAACTTTGCTTGAATTCGGATGGTGCCTTGTTGGCATTCAGAGTTCACATTGCTGCAGCCAAGGTGGGCCACCAAGGATAAAAGCCAATGAGGGGCTGGTTGTCTAGTGAGCAAGATCAATGACTTGTGGGTCCTTCCTTTGACATTCACCAAATCTTTTCACTCTGCACAGAATAAAGTTACCCTGAGAGGAAACCGAAGTCAATTCACACTTGCCCCACACAAAGTCAGCGACCTAAGCAAAGCTTCATAGATATCACAATGTCTGTCTAAAGGTCCAAATAACAGGATCCAAAAATTCCTGGAAAGTATGAACGAAGGGTATCCCTGTCAAACCCTAGGGAACCACACATGTGTAAATATGTTTATTATTATTTGCTTTACTTTTACAAAAGTCAAGAAAGATGATACAGGTGAAAGGGAAATGCTAATTGCAGCACTCTCAAAAAGTCCTTCTCAAGGTTCCAAAAAAAGGAGCTAGATTCTCTTCTCAGGTTCAAAGCACCCTCGCTGTGCTGGACCAGCAGAGCAGCACAGTTTGAAGTTGAAAAGAGGGATAACGTGGCTGCTGCTCTTTGAAGACTGGAATAAGAAAGAGTAGCATTTAAGAAGCTTGGAAAGGACTTTTAGAAATATACACCGTTTTCTGGGGGGAAAAAAAAATGTATATTTTAAAATGGTAAAAGTTTAATGAAAAGTGGGAAAAAATGTTTTATGAAACTTCATTTTGGTGATCCATTTTCTATGAATAGCACCTTTTTCTCCCTCATTATTCCTCCTACCCAGGAAAGAGGTTCTGTGGCAGGATTGATAAAAAAGTCAAATACCTGTATTGATGTGTTTTTAAGCATTGCGTAGTCTTGGCAATGACAAATTATTGCTTTACACATACATGCATATATAGGGGGTGTGTATGTGATTGTAGAAATGTATGCACACATATACACACTTATACAGTATAGATACACACACTACATATCTATTTAAGAGAGCATACGTGTATATATGTATGCATATAGTATCCCTACATGCATATTAAGTGGAGCAAATTTAGACCTTGGCAGTAGTGTGTGTATTTAACCTTACATACACAAATAAAACCATCAGTTTAAACCTGGATAGCAGTATACATGGGCAATTTCCTTCTAGTGGTCAAAGCTTTACCTAAGATTTATGTGCAAAATTGTCTTCCAAGCCCACATCAGCACAAGAGAAATCAAGAGCAGGCCCCATGTATTCCCCTCACCCCCCAAAAAGGGGGAGCATCTCCTACAGCCACAAACATAATGTGAAATTGCCTCTGAGATTTTAGAAATCTGTTAACAAAAAATTGTCTAGTGCTGGTCACCACAGCTAGGAAATGTTACTGCTGAATCAAACACTATTTTTCTTTGTACCCTAGTGTTTTTGCAACATTAAGAACATTATTGAAAATGGTCAGAATCATGTCAGACCAAAAAATCCAGCCAGCCCAGCACCTTATCTCTCTCAGTGGTAAAAAAACCAAACCCAAACCCGAACGCCCCCCACCACCATGCAAACCAAAACCAATAAGTAACAGTAGAGCAAACACATATTTAATTTGTTTTATTCTTTGCCATGATAACATTTGTTTTAGGGTCCCTTCCATGCATGACTCCCAAGAGTACAGCCTGGATTGTCCTGATCTGATATCACTTCACACTGTTTTTTACAGATGCAAATCCACAGAGACAAGACCAGGCTGTACAGAGTTTAATAAGCAGTACATAAAAAGGCAGGAGCTAAATTTTCCTCTGGGCAAGAGACTCTGCTTTAGAGCAGGATCATGCCTTCTGCCAAGCAGGGACAATTTGGGAGACGGGGTGGGGGTTGAGGACCAAGATACCTTCCCATAACACAGAAGAATTCCCCAAAAGGGAGCAATTTTAAAGCAACACAGGCCTCAAGAAACAAAAGCACAGGATAAAAGAACACACATGTGATCCCACCTCTTTGCACATTTGATGATCAGCCACCAGAACTGAGCCAGCATGGAGGGAAAAATACCCTGCTGCTAATTTTGACCTAAAGCAAATTACTCTCCCCACAGGCTATGATGAGTTTGGGAGGCAGACACAAGTTTCCCAGTTTTATCTCTTTTCCACTCCCAGAAGGATGTGATTAGGCAAATACCCCTTAATCAGGGTCAGTTTTACTGCTAGACCCCATAGTAGTATGAGAACACACCATGTCAAGATTTCTGCTGACAATTTTAAAATTTGAGAACTGTAAATGAAATCCAGCTCTGGATTTCTTCTGCATGCCAAATTTCACCTTCTATTGCTGCATTGGGCTGGATGTAGGCACAGAATCACAGAATGGTTGAGGGTGGAAAGGATGTCCAGAGGTCATCTTGTCCAACCCCTCCCCTCCCCCCCAGCTCAAGCAGGGTCACCTAGAGCTGGTTGCCCAGGACCACTTCCAGACACTTTTTGAATATCTTGAAGGAGGGAGACTCTACCACCTCTCAGGCCAACCTGTTCCAATGCTCAAATTAGTAGGAGTTACATGTGTGCATGACTATGTGGGAGGAAAACATGGAACAGGGGAGCTAAGAGTCCTGGACTTCGTCCTCCCCTGCCATGCGTTTGTGGTTTGTGCCCTGTGACTCCATACCCAGAAACTGCTGCTTGTTAGGGCTATTCCCAGCCCTGACTATTTTTACACCTCTCAGTCCAATCTTGTATGAATCACTTGACGTACTTCTCAGCCCCCACAGTCAAAACATATATAAGCTGACGTGCTCTGAAAACACAGTGTCATTGTTATAGCAGATATGACTCCCACGCAGAAGTTGCCAGAGCAAATGAGATCAATGGTCAGCACAGACTTCTATACCAACTCTGAGAGTAAACAGAACTAAGTGCTTCCAGAGAAAGGATAAAAGCCCTTCAGTGCACAATTAGGCAGAACTATCCCACTGTGGGCAATCTCTTGCAATTTCAGGCAGTCAGTGGCTGGCTTAAGCCCTTGGAGCATGTGGACTCGTCTCCCTTATGAATTTTTACCCCAACTAGCAAAACTGCAGGTATTTTTACTTGTCACATTCAAGGCTGAATCCTCATTTCTGTGGTACTAAATTCACTGTCTCAGCTGTAAAGTCCTCCAGACTCTCTTTTTTTTGGTACAGAGACCATGCCTTCTTTTAGATATGAATGGGACAGTGCTGAGTGGAAGAACATGCTGCTTGGAAAGACAATGTCAAATGTAGTAACACTGTGTTTTGTACTGACATTTAAAAATATCAGATTTGTTCAAGACAATTCCCCTCCTTATTACATGCACCACTGTACAGTTTTCTGGTGAACTACCCTCCTGACTTGAAAAGAAAAACAGAATACAGGAAAATCCCATGCAGCTTCACATGGGATCCACTTGGGAAGCAGAGGGAGCCACACAGATAAATTAAGAGTCGTGAGTGGCAATGTTGCACATTTAACAAGGTATGACCAGTGCAATGTGCCGGAATAGGGACAATATATTTGGATCGCACTGAACTGGATAAGAGCACCACTACATTTATCTTGCCTTGTTAAAGTTATGTTATTTTCATTATATATAGTTGTGATACTCACTCTACTACTGAATTTATTAATGGATAATATGCCGTGTAAACTCATTAGTGTCATTTATGTTCAGAACTTCATAAAGTACGAGCAACAACAGATAATAGATTTGATCTTCAGTGAAAGCATTAGGTTTCCTCAAGAGAGGTAACATGATATGCACAGTCAAAAAGAGAATTTTGCAGTTAAAGCACTTTTCTATCCTTCCCCATAAAAAGCACTGAAAATAATGGAAATTCACAGACTCACAGAAGACAGAAATAGCTTGGACTTCAAAAAGTCATCCCGTTCATATCTCCTCACAAGGTAAGATGAATTATAAATAACTTAGGTCACCTAATCTATCCCTCCATTTCTGCAGTACTGTCCCTTATTATAGTTGCATTTTATGTATGTGTCATGTCTTATGTAGCCCAAGTTACTAGCTATCTACAGTCTATCATACATCACTATTAAAAATAATCATCTTAATATTGAGAGCATCTGTTCACCCATTTTTCCTTCTAGCAGAAACTCCTTTTTAACCTCCACATAATTGTTCACCTTCCTGGTATTTATCCCGCCAACATACAGTTTACAGAACTTATCTTAAATATCTCAGCACAGCTGATGCAAATTTGCAAAGCAGTTTTCTGTGCATTTCCCCAGCTCTATATTGTTGCTCTTTACTTATACACTGGCATTTGAAAATGGTAGGTCAGTCTAGTAGCTCTTACCAAGCAACAGCACTGGGGTGCTGGTAAATAGGAA
>VYZW01045633.1:35908-64553 GCA_013401315.1 Balaeniceps rex
CACTACCTGAAGACTGGGCCTGAAGGCAGTGTCATCCCTCTTTAAAAAAAAAAAAAGTCAGCAACAAAAAGAATAGATCATTCACTCCTTAATTAAGTGACCACATTCCTAATCAGATTTTCCCACAAAGATGCTTCAATGCACCCCTGCACACTACAGGGGAAAAGCTAGCAGCTAGAGTACCTGCTGTTAAGATTTTTCAAAGGTCCTGCAGAGAATTAGGTGCTGACATGGAGATGCATGAGGATTTCTGTCACTGAATTCAATAGGCCAACAATTTTTGGCACTATTTGTATGTTAGCTAAGTCTGCATTAAGAAACATGAAACCACCACAGCGCCTATATATGTTCCCTGAAGAACTAGCAAAGCACAGTTATCATAAATTTGTGATTAAAACCACAGACCATTGTATCCTTCACATTACTGGATATTAATGGTTCCTTGTGAAATGGCACATTGAGAAGTCTTTCCCCCACCAACACGTAGCTGTAAGACCCCTGTGCTGAGCACTACACAAGCAGACCAACACACAGAACATGTTTCCCACCCAGCACATTCCACACAGGTCCTTTACTCATTAATCTGCACCTTTCTCCGCTTTCCATTTCCCCTCCTCGTATTCAAGAACAGGATCACACAGCAGAGCTTCTCACCCTTATGAAAGTTTCCCACTGGCGTGCATATCTCCTCCTGTCCCCTACTCGTACCAGCTCTTCTGGCACTCGTCCACCTCTCAGTTCAGATGGCAGCTCAAGCACTTCTCACTTGAGCCTGAACGTGTCCCACAGATGAAATTCTCAGCTGATCTTCCTGTCCCACCACACCGACTCAGCTTCCAGCTCGCACTGCAGCCATGCGAATAAAGCATAAGCCTTATTCAGCTACCCCAAATAATGCTTCTCTTGCCTCTTCAGCCTCCAAAAGCAGAGCACTATGCAGCTGTTACACTGATAATCAGTGTTATTTAGAAGTACCTGGGAAAAAAATGTACAACCTCATGTAATGAACCTGTTGGGGCATTCATTACTAGTTCTGCCAGGGGGTGAAGTGTCCAGCCAATGGAGCACCAACAGGCTAGTTCAGCATTCGCTTGCAAAAGTTATTCCATAACAGCCAGGAAACTCGTGTATGCAGATGACAGCAAAAATAACCAGTTTCGAGCTTCATAGATGGGGTTAGATACCCAGTGTCCTAAGGATCATTATGTTTAAGTGAGGCCTTTGCTTTAAAAAGACCTAGTAAAATTCCCTGTGTATCTGTGGTGTCCACCCCCTACCCACGTCTCCTCAATTCCTAGAATAAGAGCCTATGTAGCTGGTTTTGGATCACCTGCAGAACTGGGCTCCACTCTTATTTCACAGGGACCCTGTTCCCACACACCTGCTAGGACACATGGCAGCACTGAGTGCTGAGGTCAGCTAGTGGAGCAGAAATTTGGCCCAGCAACTCTGTGCAGACACAGAAGGGCTCTTCCATCTATTTACCCTCTACTAGCATTTTGTGAAGTGCAAATGCTAAGCAGCACCCTCATTCCTGACCTCAGCTGTAAGGTTAAAAGTAGACTAAGAGGAGTAACTGATCATTTGCAGTCCCCATCCTTTCTAAATCAGCATTGCTGCCTCATCTCCGTAGTTCACTGTGGGGTTAAGGTAGCACTTAAAAGCAAGTTACACATTTTCAGTATGAAGCATAAAAGAGGAACAGCTATGTTTGACAGGGTGAAATGTGTGCTGGAACAGTCACACTAACTGTTACAAAAGGACAGAAACGAAGGGTGGAAAGGCATCTCAGAACATCCTCCCATCCAGACTCACACACAAGGATGAGATCAAGACAGTATGTTTCTTTAATCTATTAAAATTTTCCGTGGAGTCTATCACATATTTATATATGTGCATTATTCTAACCCCCCACTCTTTTTTTTAAGAGGTAGTAGTGTCAAAAACCCTTCTAATAAGTAGCTCACTTCTGTCAAAGTAGCCTTTCATACATCTACATAGAGATATGCAAGGTGTGCTATCCTAATTTACAAATCAAATTACTTTATTTCACCCACAGAAGAAAAAAAGCATGCGAGAGCTCTGCATCATGTTAAGGTATCATCATGTTTTTTATCTTCAGCAACTTCTAGTGTGGAGGGGTGAGGAGAACATTTCCTTGAACAAATCCCTCAAGTAGAATATTGCTTGGGCCAGCTCATTTCTCTCACGATTAGAGGTGGCTGGTGCCATCAGTGTTACATTATTAACAAGAGCATTGCTTCGGCATTAAAGGGAAAAGGGGGTTTATGAGAATGTCATAATATTTCAGAAGAGAAAGAACGACCAAGCTTTTAACGCCCATCAAAAACCACTTGTTTGTCTGATCTCTTTCTTTTTGAGCTGGCAATAAGTCTTTGCAGTCAAGTTCAGAGATACTATATCTCGGTTTAAAAATATATTAAAAAACAGCCAAAATATCAGAAGAATTCAAGACAGAGAAAAACCTTGCAATTATTTTGTTTGGAGGCATTAGATCTGCTGACATGGCATTTCCCAGCACTTTAGTCTTTTGCTTCTGAAAGTCATTCTTGGATTTCAAATGTTTCCATTTAAAGGCAAAAGATACTTCTACAGAAAAACAAATAGGCACTTACCAGCACAAGACAAGCCCCTCCCACAAGGTTCTGATTGCCATTCCAGTGTTGTATTAGGAGACTTGCCTCCAAAGTGATCATTAGGGACTTAAAACCCCATATACCAGTTTGCAAATTGTGTCTAAAGATAAAGCAGACCGTGTAAGTAATTTGCATATCCTCAGTAAAGAAAGATTTCTGTTTTGCTAAACTAGAAATAGAATTTGACTACAGGGGAAATTCAGGCTTTTACCACACCAATCACAGACTTTAACCTTTTTGGAAGGATCCTGATTCTGCCACATTTAAGGACTTTCTGAAAGGTGTTAAATGCCCATGTTCTCACTTGCACAGAGAAATGCTTGGAAGCTGAG
Organism: Balaeniceps rex; assembly: GCA_013401315.1. Classification (NCBI taxonomy): domain Eukaryota; kingdom Metazoa; phylum Chordata; class Aves; order Pelecaniformes; family Balaenicipitidae; genus Balaeniceps; species Balaeniceps rex. Next base: position 38,898 of record VYZW01045633.1, read on the forward strand.
GTGCACTCAATACCACACAAGAATTTAGTCACATCCTTAGGTCTGTGAAAGGACCAGCTTCTCCCCTTTCCACAAGCATATTCAGGGTCAAGCCATCTTTCAACCACTGAGTGGAGCTGAGTTCTCCATCCCTGCTCCAGCACACATCCAGAGAACAAAATCCTGCTCTCCATAGTTAAATCTGCCCTATTTTTGGAGGAATGCCTATTAACAGCAGTTCAGCTCCTGAGATGATGAAATTGCTACCTACCACACTGATGTCTCACTGTTCACTTGAATTCAGACAGATAACATTATCATCAACTCTGGTATGGAAATGGTGACTCCTCTTATGGCAGAAACCATGTTTTGATGCCATGTTTGTACACCACCTCACACAATAGTCATGGTCTGCAGCTGGAGCCTCTAACCACATGTCGTACAATAAATGCATAGGTTTGATCTGAATTTCTTCCACATGTATCACACAGATCTGCTATCTGTTTCTTGGAAAACAGGGAAAAAGTTCACCTCTAGGAGCTTAGTTTTACCATAGGCATTTCTACAGTTTGAAAAATAAAAGACAGGTGGTCAGAAGAGGTGGTGGTGTTTTGAGAAGGGATGTGAACAAGTGTTTAGGGTAAAGAGCAGTTATTCTACAAGACATTACTAGTCTGCACCAGGTCTGGTTGGGATGGACTTAACCATCCTCATAGCAGCGTGTGTGGTGCTGTGTTTAGGATTTGCGGCCAAACCAGTGTTGATAATACACTAGTGCTTTAGCTATTGCTCAAAAGTGCTTGCACAGTGTCAAGACTATCTGTTTCCCACTCTGCCCTCCCCAGCAAGTAGGTTAGGGGTGGGCAAAAGGTTTGGAGGGGATGCAGACAGGACAGCTGACCCAGACTGCCCAATGGGATATTCCATACCATATAACATCATGTTCAGCTGTGTTCCCAAGTTGCCATTGCTTGGAGACCAGATAGGTATTGGTCTGCTGGTGGTGAGTGACTGCTTTTGCATCACTTGTGTATGTCTATTTTTTCCCCCCCTCGCTTATTAAACCATTTTTATCTTGACCCATGAGGTTTTTTTTCCCCTCACTTTTGCCTTTCCAGTTCTCTCCCCCATCCTGCTTCAGGGGAGCTGGGGGGAGGCAAGACAATACTGGTTGGGGACTTAACCTCTCAGCTGATGCCAACCCACAACACTCCTTTTCGGCACCCAACATGGGGCTCGAGATAACTATAGATTTGATCAGAATGTGCTAGACTGAATTTACAGTTGTTACACCTGTTTAACTGTTGCTTGGCAAGCTGCTGCTTGTTGTTGCTGGTCACAGTGTTGACATTCTTGCTCTCAACACTGGTTTGTTTGTTCCTTTACCTGCTCCCTTTCTTGCTGTACACCAAATTTCAGGACTCGTTAATGGCTGCTTTTGGCTTTTGCAGTGTAACCGATGCTACATGGAGTAAGTAGGTAACACTGATCATGTAGTTGTGGCTGGAACTCCAGCCACCCAGAAATCCTGGAAGAGATCACAGACTGATCAGAAGACAAAGATTTCGGAGCACCGCCCAAGGAGGTGACTCATGCCAAAAAGGCCCTACTGTATAAAAAATTGCCAGAAAATGGGGATCAATATGCTCTGTTTACTGACGTGTCCCATCATATTTTGGAAAACCATCAGAAGTGGAAAACTGTTCTATAGAGTCCCACATGACACATATCAAAAACTGTTGAAGAAAAAGGCAGATCGAGTCAGTTCACAGAACTGAAAGGCATCCAGTTGGCTCCAGATATTGCTGAATGAAAAAAATGGCCAGTACTTTATACTGACTCTTGGGTGGTGGTAAATGGTTGTGGGGGTGGCTACAGCAATAGAAACAGATTAACAGGCAGGGTAGAGGTAAACCCATCTGTGCTGCTGCACTGTGGCAAGACACTGCTTATTGTAAAGGTACACCATGGATATTCTCACACGCCTAAGAGCCATGCCAATGAAGAATGTCAAAACCATGATGTCCTGGTTTCAGCTGTGATAGAGCTGTCGCACTGTGGCAAGATATTGCTGCCCGGGCAGAGAACCTGGTTGTAAAAGTACGCCATGTAGATGTTCACACATCCAAGAGTCAGGCCACTGAAGAACATCAAAACAACAGGATCAGGCTGCTAAGATTGAAGCAGCCCAGGTGGATCTGGACTGACAACATAAGGGTGAATTGTTTATAGCTCGGTGGGCCCATGACACCTCAGGCTATCAAGGAAGAGATGTAACATATAGATAGGCTTGTGACTGAGGGGTGGACTTGAACATGGACAGTATTGCACAGGTTATCCATGAATGTGAAACATGCGCTGCAATCAAGCAAGCCAAGCAGTTAAAACCTCTCTGGTATGGAGGGCGATGGCTGAAATATAAATATGGAGAGGCCTGGCAGATTGATTATATCACACTCTGTCCTGGTTTCAGCTGAGTTAGAGTTACTTTTCTTCCTAGTAGCTGGCATAGTGCTGTGTTTTGGATTTAGCATGAGAAGAATGCTGATAACACACTGATGTTTTAGTTGTTGCTAAGTAATGCTTAGACTAGTCAAGGACTTTCTTTTTCAGCTTCCCATGCTCTGCCAGGTGCACAAGAAGTTGGGAGGGGGCACGGCCCAAGATAGTTGATCCAAATCGACCAAAGGGCTATTCCATACCATATGACGTCATGCTCAGTATATAAACCGAGGGGAGTTAGCCGGGGGGCAGCGATCGCTGCTCGGGGACTGGCTGGGTGTCGGTCGGCGGGTGGTGAGCGGTTGCATCACTTGTTTTCTTTTCCCTGGGTTTTGTTTGTCTCTCTCGTTCTCCTTTTCATTACAATTATTATTATTATTATTATCATTATTATTATTATTATTATTATTATTATTTTATTTCAATTATTAAACTGTTCTTATCTCAACCCGTGGGTTTTCTTACTCTTGCCCTTCCGATTCTCTCCCCCATCCCACCGGGGAGGGGGAGGGTGAGCGAGCGGCTGCGTGGTGCTTAGTTGCCGAGTGGGGCTAAACCACGACACACTCCCACAAACCTGCCAAGGCAAGAGCTATGTGCTCACCATGGTGGAAAAAACCACCGGACGCCTGGAAACATATCCCATGCCCTATGCCACCACCCGGAATACCATCCTGGGCCTTGAAAAGCAAGTGCTATGGCGACATGGCACCCCAGAAAGAATCGAGTCAGACAACGGGACTCATTTCTGAAACAACCTCATAGACACCTGGGCCAAAGAGCACGGCATTCAGTGGGTATATCANCACGGCATTGAGTGGGTATATCACATTCCCTATCATGCACCAGCCTCCGGGAAAATTGAACACTACAATGGACTGTTAAACACTACCCTGAGAGCAATGGGTGGTGGGACATTCAAACATTGGGATACGCATTTAGCAAAAGCCACCTGGTTGGTCAACACCAGGGGATCTGCCAATTGACCTGGCCCTGCCCAATCAAAACTTTACATACTGTAGAGGGGGATAAAGTTCCTGTAGTGAACGTAAAAAATAAGCTGGGGAGGACAGTTGGAGTTATTCCTGCCTCAAGCAAAAGCAAAGCCATTCATGGGATTGCTTTTGCTCAAGGACCTGGGTGCACTTGGTGGGTGATGAGGAAGAATGGGGAAGTCCAGTGTGTACCTCAAGGGAATTTGATTTTGGGTGAAAATAGTCAATGAACTGAATTGTATGATGTTAATTGCTATATAATACTGTATGTCATCACTGCTATGGTTGCTATATGCCATATCAATAGTATTACAGTAAGGATCCCCCCAGATTAACAAAGAATAAACTTTGATGAAACCAAGCAAAGCACAGAGATAATGGAACTAGAACTGGCTTCAGCATGCAACGATCCAACTCCACACACCATCTCTCCTGCCCTGAAGGACTGTTATGACAGATGGAGCCCAAAGTTATGGACTGAACGAACTCAATGGACATTTTATAGGGATGGCCCATAGACTAAGGGAATGATATCTGTGTCTATATATCAAAAGACAGGAAAAGTGGTGGTGATTAATTGGAATGTATAGGAAAGGGTAGGACCTGGGCGTAAGGTAGACGGTATAGAACAAGGGTTTGATACTGTCCTGGTTTTGGCTGGGATAAAGTTAATTTTCCTCCTAGTAGCTGGTATAGTGCTGTGTTTTGGATTTAGGATGAAAATAATGTTGATAACACACTGGTGTTTTAATTGTCACTAAGTAGTGCTTACACTACTCAAGGACTTTTCAGCTTCCCATGCTCTACCAGGTGCACAAGAAGCTGGGAGGGAGCACAGCCAGGACAGCTGACCCAAACTGGCCAAAGGGGTATTCCATACCATATGACATCATGCTCAGTATATAAGCTGGGGGGAGTCGGCCGGGGGACAGCAACCAATGCTCAGAGATGGGTTGGGCATCAGTCAGCGGGTGGTGAGCAATTGCATTGTGCATCACTTGTTTTGTATATTCTTTTATCATGATTATTATTATTCCTTCCTTTGCTGTCCTATTAAACTGTCTTTATCTCAACCCACGGGTTTTACTCCCCACCATCCCCTCCCCGATTCTCTCCCCCATCCCACCGGGGGCGGGGAGTGTGAGCAAGTGTCTGTGTGGTGCTTAGTTGCTGACTGGGGTTAAACCCCGACCACATGAGCAGGTAGACCAGGCTGCTAGTGGAAATGTCATCTTCATTTCTATCTGGAAAGTAAAAGTCAAGCAGTCAATGAAAATGGTGTTGTTTTGAAAAGGGACATGGAAAAGTGTTTAGGATAAAGAACAGCTATTCTACAAGACATTGCTAGTCATATGCCAGTTGTCTAGAGAAAGCATAACAAGGAGCCGCAGTATTTTTGCAGTATGGAAGCAGGGAGTTAGAAAAACACTGCTTAGAGAGACTGCCTGATCTGTTCCCCTTAAACAGAAAGAAAAAAGAAGAAAAATCGCACCTCAGCCTCATGCAGGAATCTACTGAGGATTGGAGTTTTTTGGGAGTCAGGGGCTATATCTACACTGAAATATTAAGAGTGACTGAGGCATTAGAAGAGCCAACCCAGGGACGATTGCTGCTCAGGACCAGGCTGTTTTGCTCTCAGCCTTGTCTCTGACAGACCTTCCCAGCTTACCTAGAGGAGACCTTGAGGTAAGCACACTTGAGCTCTCCTCCTCAAGAGTACTTCAGAAAACCCTATGCTAAGCAAACACTTGCACATGATCAATATGAATGTTAGATGAATTGGGACTTGAGAATTCAGACTCTCCCAGTACGGTCAATGTCAGCAGCAAGTAACTGGCAGGCTGAGTTCTGTGTTTAATACTGAAGGCTCCCAGTTTAAGACCAAACCTCAAAACCCAAGAAAGTCTTTGTCCAGTTAGATAATGAAGTTCAAATCAGGTATCATTTAATAGTAATGTTTTCTACTCCTACATACACAGTGTTAATTCATTGGCTATTTATCACACTACTCACACAATGGGGTTTTGTTGCTCATTTTTTTGTTTTCCTATTTCTGTATGTAGCCTATTAACTAAAAATACCGTTTGTGGTTCTCCCCTGGTTAGGCAAGGCTAGTCTTTTTTGAACCAAATTATGATGAACAGAAGAAAAAAAAAAAAAGGGAGCACATTCCCTTGTGTTCCTCCATGTGCCAGGACAGAGGCCTTGTCTCCCCATAGACAATTTTATTGTCAAGTAAGCATAATCTCTTAAAGCCAGAGTTAATGTAGTAACAGAATGCTCTATCAATTGTTCTTTGGAATTAAATGATGATGAATAAAGTTTTAGAGATCACCATGCCTCAAACTAAAAACATGCTGAGTATTTAGAAATAATTCCTGACAGTATTGAAGAGATGCTGCTGTAGATGAGATGCAGTTTCCTTCAGAAACACAGGAACTGCATGGAGGAAATATTCTGAATTCCTGAATTGGAAGGGACATATTGGCAGCTGGCCTTCAGGTGCCTGAACTTCATACGCAAATTAATCTGAAAATAGTCTAATAGCAAATGGCTTCAAAAGAAAAAAAAAAAAAAATGAAGTGACTCAACACCCTACAACTTCTTTTCCAAAATTATTTAGGCATTTATATAACTGCCTTTCAGCGAGGGCATTTCTATCTTCCGATTTGTGTGTTGTAATGCTCTACTATTTAATTTTTTTTTAAATATCCATTAGTGCTGCAGAGATGATCAAGCTAAGACAGTGTAAATAGTCACACATATTACAGAGTTCAATTTCAGTTAGTCACTTACAGCTGTATAGTTCTGGATTTGGTATATTTGAGTCAACTACTAATCTACAGAACCATTACTGCTGCTGGTGGTAATAGAGAAAAAATAATCCACCAGTCTGAACCTCAGATGCCAGGATATAGTTACAAGGTTAATCAATATTTTAAATTGTATGTACACATCGATTTTGCTCGAGTAGTACATAGAGTCAATATAGAAATTATGGTGATAACGCACAAACCCTCAAAATGAGGCTTTTTGCAGCTACTTCTCATACTGAAACTGTTTTAAAATTCTTCAGTGTATCGCCAGAAGTTTAAACAGAAAATAAACAAAACAACTCTTTCCCTCTTTTCCTCCCCCTACCTCTTCCTTGCTCTTTAGCTACAGTTCTCAAAATATAACAGTTTTTGCCAGCTCTGCAAATTCAGGTAAGCAGCACCAACATGCAGGGAAAAAGGCAAGGAACACTGCATATACAGCTATTGTTAAACAAATAACGAACGTTGTTCATTTCAGCTTCATTCAAAACACAGAATACCTCACTGGCCCTTGCAAATGGAAATGAACAGAAACGAAACAGATTTTTTCATTTATAATACTTGGGTTTCTGCCAGCATGCAGATTCCAGAAGTAAATGTATGTCATAAAAATGTTACTTTTTTTTTTCCACCTCAGATTATCTACATTTATTCTCTCTATAGAAATATGACTCTTGTGTTTCATACTCTGTAACTTCTGAGATAGGATGATTATTGTTAATGATACATACAAAAAGATGCTACCCTTTACTAAGGCTCTGCAAGGTAACTTGGTCTGTTGTAAGAGATACCTCTGTGGAAACCAGTATTGAAGTACACGCCCTACGTACTCTCCTCTTGCTATGATTTGTCTTTAGCAAAGACACCTGATAGTAAAGATATCCAAAGCTGATCACATTTAGTTCAGTCATACCACAAGTTCGATAGGTTCTCATTTTGGTATTATCAGTCTGATTTAGTTTACAAAAAAAGAAATCAGTGATTTTTTTTGTCTGAGAAGATTTTTATTAGTGTAAAGAAACATACCGCGGTACAAAGCTGCAACATACAGGCAGTCTACCTACTGTTAAGAGAAACCCTGTCTTTGTAAATTAGGCCAAAACCTGGCAAAAGGAGGAGTGTGTACACTCAAATAGGGAGCCCAGAAGCAGCAGTTAAACTGTCAGCCTAGACCTTGGAGAACTAGGTTCAAGCCTCTACTTCACCACAAGCTTCTGTATGGTAGGCAAATCACTTAGCCTTATTGAAGAGAGACTTAAGTGAAGAGAAACATTTGAAACCTTCAGCTGGCATCCCAAACACTCCTCTCCTCCCCCTCTCTGGTCCCCTCCCACAGCCACATAATCCATTGGCTAAGAATGCTCAGCCAGGAGCGGGGAGATGTGGAGTCCAGTTCTTACTGGTAAAAATGTTTCTGTATACTGTATTAGCCATAACAGAGAAAAATTGCAACCCACACTTAATTGGCTAGTGTCACACTCCCTCTCCCAACAATGAAACATTTTCAATAGGAGAAATGGATCGTCACCCAAAGTCAAACAATTTGGATTTCTGTAGCTAAGTCAGTCTCCTGGGAGATGAGGTTTTGAATCCTCTCCAGCAAAGAAATTAAACCTCTCTCTTGCTACCTACAAACACTGAACTATAAGAATGGGAAAGAAGACTCTTTCACCACCACCACTTGCTCTCTTTTTTGTCCTCTTCCGCAGCAATGTAAGTGACAAGCTGAAACCACACTCCTTCAGCTGAGGAAGGACAGAGGACAAGTGGAAGAAGAGGGGATGCTCCAGGCAGCAAGCATCCCAACTCTGAGAGTCTGTCAAAGATTTTAGGCACAATACTTGCCCATGTGCTTCTTGTTGCTACCTGTGAGCAGCTCACTTCTCCATATACTTACAGGTTTTTTGATCCCATTAGAAGGGCCTAACTTACCATGTGCCTTGTACAGGTTATATACACCTAACACGTTTTTGGTGTCCATTGTAGGCATTCAACATCTAAAAGCAAGGCACTGCATCATCTTACTTCAAAACACCTAAATAGTTTGCTGTTTCTAATGCTTCTGATTACAGTTCTAATATCTACTGACCTTCTCCTACATTCATAGACAGTGTCACAACTTGTTATGTGTTACTGTATTAGTATCATACTAATGCTGTGCACAAAAACATATTAAAGACTACAAGGTATTTAAACACTGTAGTAACACAGGGCACACACAAATTTTTCATAGGGAGTGAGAACAGAAAACAGGGCAAACTCTACACCTTCAAGATTTTATCTAGCAGAAAGTTAATTTGTGCAGACAGTCTGACTCATGTACTTTGAGCAACACTTCAGAGATACTTATTCAGGAAAAGACACTTAGTCAAAACAGACTCAGTACCAGAAACCAGCTTGGTTTGTAGCATGACCTGTTTTTATGCATGGTTAGATTATTTGGAATTTGTCTCATCAAGAAAACACAGGCAACAACAATAACAAACTTTGGCCTGTACTTCTGAGCCGCATTTGAACTGTGCTTGTGGTAACTCAAGGGAAGGCTTCAAAACCATCTGCATGAATCATGAGGGAACAGGTCACCTGGGCCACAGCTCTTCCCTTGTCATGTACCTTATGATAGCCTTACGAAGCCAGAGGAGTCAGTTACACAAAAACATACTCCACTGGAAATTTAAGCTGGATTTAAGTTGCTGCGCACTGCTGAAGCAGCACAAAGCTGCCTTTAGAGATTTATGAATGTAGCTTCTTATTGTTACACCTCAGCTTTCAATAAATTCTCCTCTAGGGAGCATATGCTTTCCTTCTACAGTTTCTTTTATTCAGATAATCTTTTGCTATCTATGCCACATTATTTGCTAGCATCTTGCTCTCCCCTTCTCTTATTAAATTAGCAAATGCATCTCACAGAATAAGGTGAAGAGAGCAAGTTTCTCACCATGAATAGCACACAAGGAGCACAAACCCAAGCCTGCACTTCTCAGGAGGAGTCTTTGTGCTCTCTAGCTTATTAAGGAATGAATCCTCATAAGCACTTGCGCATAAAGGCCAGCTGGTACCACTTATTCCCTCCTTAAATCCAATACTCACGGGGTGGAGGGACCTCATGCATACTGGGGGAATTTCTAGTAGTACTTGGTTTTGGTACTTTTAATTCAGTTCAATGGTAACCTAGCAGATACAGGCTAAGGATAAAGTTTTTATTAGCACAAAATATACAAAGTTCCTTTTTTGTTTTTACTCTTCCCCCCTCCAGAAATAAAAAATACTCATCATTCATTTGCAGTATCACAGCATTAATGATTAATTGGAAAGGGCTGCTCCTTCATGTGATCCTGGGGTTGGTCTGTTTGGTTTTAAGCCAGCAACTGTGTTAAGATTGCAAGGTACTTTTTATAGGGGCTCTTTAATGTTGACACAATTTTTATTCTTCCTTTTGTTTGACTCCTACAGCTGTTTTCTTTTTGCCTTATTAAAATTTTCCTCACTTTTATTTTAAATCAAATGCTAGCTTTTACTTTATGACATTGAGGTGTTTTGATTAGATCCTCAACTGGTACAAACCGACTTCTGTGGGCTTCTCTAGGTTTAGCTCCACTATCTGTGCCTTTGTGTGTTACGATCCAGACAAAACTAAACTAGTGCACTAGGTTCACCTTATCAGACAAATAAATTGTCAATGTCATGGTTTATCCTGAATAGCAGATGTTTTCTAAAAGAACTTTTCTTTAAAATGAGGGGGTTAAAAATGACCTAATATACTGCAGCAAAATACTGAAGGCAATCAGTAAGACTGTTATTATTTCTTGAGATGGATGGAAATCTGCTATTTTCTACCTTCCCTTCCAATATCCCGAAAAATAATGATGTGATTTAAGAACATAAAGCTTGCAGCTCAATTGTGGCAATTTATGTTCCTGTAAACTCGATGTAAGCCTGAGCAGCCCAATTTTTTTACTGCAGATTGTAAAGGATGGTGTCTCAAAGGTCATAGCAATTTCCACAATTTTACTTCCAAATTTTTTTTTTAAGCTTTCACAGGAAAGTGTTGAGATTTACCTCTGACACAACCTACTTCTCTCAAAACTTGAACTGTATATAAAAAATGGAAGGACTGCTCAATGAATGGGCTCTTTTCTGGGTAATGTGATTGAAAGACAAACCTCACATCATAAGGAGGTATAATGTACCCATAAACACATTTCAGTTCCAAAGTGGGAATGGTAAGCAACCTCTTGCTCTAACCTTTTCTCTCTCTTCTCTAAATGTAATGTTTTCAGATTCTGTTGAGGAGTGTGTCTAATTCATTTTTCCAGCCTAGTGAGACTTGCCCCGAGTCATTTCCTATTTGGTCTCTTGCTGTGAGTGGAGTCACATTCCCAGTGAGAAGTCAGCTCAGTTCCAGGGATTATCTCTGCTGCGTGAGCATGCCCGGGCCCGGGCAATGGCCTGAGAGGATGCCTGCTCATGCTGAGAAAGTAGTTTAACAGCATGTTAATAAACACACGGGGAATGTATTATGCAAACAAAGGCACATGGCCTCAAGGCAAATCCCTTCGCCCCCAGAGATGCAGAGAGTAATACATTTTGGGGGAACAAGGGAATAGCACTACATTTAAGAAGCAGCCTCATCGTAAATGCGTCTAGATTTGCAGTGGGGAGAGTTAACATGAAGACATGCTGTCTATCATTTTCTTTTGCCCTTCCTTTGAAGATCATTAGAGTTAGCATTAAGATGAGTTATACGGATTAAAGGCAGGTAGGTCTGTTCTCGCTTCTCAATGAAATAGTTATCATCACAAAGCAGCATACCTTCAACTGGCTATTAATTAAATTCCACTAAAGTCCTTAAAAGGTAGTTGATTTTAACGTTAAAGCTTCACTGTTTGCCTGCAAGAGTCCTTCCACTTATAGGGTAATATTAAAACGGAGTCTTCCAGTCACTCTGCTTAAAAATCTTTTGTACAATCATTTTTTTCTAATCTGAACTATAACAAAGGATCAGCGCCTTCTTAAACTCTCTACATCCCCACCCCAGAACCCAACACTAAACTTAGAAACTGGCTCAGGTTCTTCAAACAAGTTAAAATGTCACCACTCACCCCTTTTCTTCATCTCTCCTCATCCCCATGCCAATTTTACACTCCAGCCACACAGAGATATACATTAGAAAGTCTCACATTTTAATATGTCGCTACAATACAGAAAAATGTTAATCATAAAGGCACAGGAAAAAAGAAAAGATGCAGGAGTGATAAGAAATATTCATTCACTAATTGAAGGCTGTTTCAAAATCAGAAAGAAAAAGCATAGGAAGTCTCAGTACTTAAACATACTCTCCTCATTCTTCTGTTTCATTAACATTTGTATAATTAATTAGAGTCCTTAGGGAAAAAATAACCAACATTTTATACACTCCTTTAGTTCTGAAAAGCAATCAAGATCTATAATAGCCTCTCAATTCTGAAGTTTAATGTAAGCTTGTATGAGTGAGGGAACCATAGTTGTTTTCTTTTTGCTTTTTACAAAAAAAAAATTGAAAGCTAGGAAGAATAATAATATGTGGCTTTTGGGAGTAACAACATTTAAAAAATAATAATTTTATGTCCCAGTAGCAAATAATACATTTAGGAGCCTAGGATGTATTAAACAGCTTGTATTTTTCAGTCTGGAACTGTATCATTTACAAGCTAGTCAAATTGTATCAAATACAACAAAAAATCCCACAGCATTCTAACATAATTTATAACTTCATGAGGTAAATAGGAGGAGGTTTTTTTGTTGCCTTCTGTTTGCTACTTTAATCAGATTCTGGGGACAAAATTCTGCATGGAAGTGGCTGTAAATATGCCCATGCATTTCCAGCTCATGGAGGCAGTTACAATGCAAATATTAAGGACAAATTTTATAACCAAATGTGAGATGCAGAATGCTCTGACACTGATGAAGTTGCACATCTCTAAGGGTGAGATTAATCCCATCTAACCTTGGCTGTTCAGAAAACTAACCTCTATAAGGTCCCTCTATAGTCAACAGAGACACTAACTCCAGTGGGGGATTCTTCCTATCTGCTTTGGACATCAATGTTTGTCTACTAATGGGCCGTCTGACACACTCCACTGGCTTGCAGAGCATGCCTAAATGGGATGCTTAGATTAAGCATGTAATTTTTAGACAAATTAAGTTAGCAAATGTAACTCCATGCTGCAGGCTGTCTGCACTGCAATTAAAGTCAACTGCAAGGTTGGTTTTTTATGAAAGCCTAAGCTGGGAACTGACCTGAGCTGGGAACTGACCTGAGCTGGGGTACCGCAAGAAGTTGGAGCTACTGCAGCAGAGGTTGCACTGTAAGTTGCTGCTCACTGGGCACCTCCCCAGGGCGCCTGGCCAACCTGCTCAGGGACTGCAGCCACAGTCCCTGTGCTGATCTAACAGCTCGGGAGATTCAGGCTCCCTCCTCACCCTCTGCTCCCAGCTGATTCAGCATGATCCTTCTCACTGTTCCCTGTGCTGAGACTGCATGCTAAACTAATCCAGGCCAAAAAAAAAAAAAAAAAAAAAAAAAAAGAAAAGGTGTAGGGAAGGAAGAAGAAGAGGGAGGAATAGTTTTCAACTGTGGTTACTAGGAAATTGAGGCAGGAGAAGACCCAGCAGAGGGATAGCATGAGACCCTGTGGGCAGTAGTAAGGAGAGAAAAACAGGAAGGATTGAAGGACCTCCTTGGCCGTGTGGAGCCATTCAACTGGTTTGGCTACATGGCCTGAGTAAACCTGAGTTCTCTGCTACCCTGCAAGCCCTGCTATTGGTATCAAGACAAGCTTGTTCAAAGGTAAACTCAAGTAAGTCTAAACACAATACAATTAGTCCTATGCAGTATAGATAGATACCAAGAAGACAGGTTCGATCCAGACCATACTGCTCTAACCCCACCTTTTCTCTCGACAGTGCTACTGAGTAGCCAATTTGCAGTTCTGCCTTAGGAATGGGCTGGGGAGGGTAGGTCAAGCAAGATAAAGCTGTATTGAGCCCCATGTATTGCAATGTGCACAGTATAGGTCTGAGGATGGAAATCAGGATGTTCCACCTCTTGATGATGGGATGGAAAATAGCTGGGCACTGCATCATCGAGTCAGCTAATTATCAAATCCCATTTTTTTCAGCCTCCTTCGTCTATCAGTAGCTAGGGACTATGGAAAAGAATGCCCTTCATGAACTGTGTATGCAAGAAAGCAATGTGACAGATAGATAAATCCAGGTACTTGAGCAAAGTATGTTTGATGCCTGCAGGGCACAGTGACAAGGAGATTATTATAGTCTGTATTGGGTTTTGCTGGAACATAAAATGCATAGATTTTATGCTCTTATGCTCCAGATTGCTCTGCTTGACTGACAAGGTGTACAGACGCATTGATACCAATTTACACATCTTTTTGCACAGAGGGATCCAATGCTGCACGGCACGTGTTTCCTACCGAGGCACTTCTCAACCACACCTGCAGTGCTGCACCCAGCTAGCAATCACTGACTGACTGACGTTAAAAGGCTGGTCTGTGATCATTCCTTCCCTTTCATTGACACACTGATATTTGCAGCAGTAACCATTACCTAGCATTGTACAAAACCACAGTGCATAAGGTTAGGTATACTGCACTGCTGGTACAATTTACATCCAGCCTTTGAAACCTCCCCTCCTTCCTATGGTTTGAGGTAGAAAACAGGGCATTACAGTGCTGGATGGACAAAAGCTGAGAGTCTGTTATGAGCCTCAGGAAAGTCAGGGCATCAATCTTACTACTGCCTTGGCAAAGTGGTAGTTAGTCAAAATATTGATGATAATAATAATGAACAGAACTGCTAAGCAATACCCCTTTCACAACCCTGATCCTGGGAGCTCACATTTCTCCCGGTATAAGCCAGCTGGGCGACTGGGGAGGCATGGCCTCACTGGAGGCTGCATCACATGAACTCCCTCAGCATTACTGCTCTGGACTCACTACCTCCTGCCCCACTACTAGAAATTGCGGGGACGGCGTGGGGCAGCAGCTCAAAAACATCCAAGGGCAAATTCTTCAGTGACTGGTACTGGGCGTCTTACAGCCCCTGAAAGCTCCTGCCACAGAAGCAGTCAGAGGCCATGGTGGGAGAACCTCTCCAAGTCTTGGATAGCCTGAGGCAGGGAACACTGTGCCCCATTATAAGTACTTGGCCCACCTTCCTGCTGTGTGACACGTTTGGCCACACTCTCTAGGGCAATCCGCATGGGAGCCAGCACGCAGGTTATTCTCTGGAACTGCTGCCAAGTTCTGTGTAGTTCGAATGACATTTTTCAAGGATGCTAGAGAGTGAGCAGAACAAGTGCTTTTTTGGTTTGACCTGTCTCCTTGTCTAGTAATAATATATTAGTGATTATACATGACACTTACATAACATCCTCCATCTGAACTGCTTCACTACCCTGCGGAAAAAAAAAAGGAATAGCCTCTGTCCTTACATTATTAAGGGGGAAAGTAAGGCAATGTAAGGAAAGATGTGCTGACTGTGGTGACAGAGCATAGCTCGTGAGTATGCCAGGCAACAGGACCCACAGCCAGTCCCGAGCCTTAACATTTCGCTTCTCCCATCCCACCTTGCATTCACAATCCTCCTTGTTATCACCCTTCCCCACCACCCCTCTTCTCCTGTTTTCCCAGCAAAATTTTCCCACATTTACATTTGTTATTAATTATTATTAATATAATAATGTTTTCTTCCTCAACTACACAGTTCTCAGCTAGCATCTTCCAGAAAGCATTGCTTTCAGCAGTCCCATTTCTCCAAGTAAGTAAACATATCAGCCCTCCATTACATTTTCTCCACAGGGTTGGGGTACTCTTTTGCTGATACTCAAGACAGAGAAACAAATGACTGACAATGCACAAGGCAGCAGGGGCTGGATGTCTCTTCCCACTTGGCAGGACTTTCCTCACTTTGAGCTGCTCTCAAAAGCACAAGCAGAACAAATGAGTATGGGGAGTAGCAAAAAAAGAGGAAAATTGTGAATCATTGGCGGTGCCCCAAACTGTCTCACTTACATGAAAGATAGACCTACCAGGCAAATCTTGCAGCCCTGCATCTAAAGAATGTTTTTCTGTTTGGTAGAACAACAGGATGAGAGAAGGCCCAAGGTGCAAGTTCACAGCGTAACCAAGAAAGCATTAGTTTTCCCACTAATACAGGCCAGCATGGGACACTTTCCCACAGCATATGACCCAAGTCCAGCTGTACAACGGTCCTTCCAAGACTACAGTCCACGAGCCAAAGCAGAAGAACATTTTAGTACAGGTCGCACTAGAACGACAGTCCAAACATGCATTAACTTGGGTGCCTGAAGTCTGAATATTACTGTAGGCAGCCAAAAAATTGTGCTTATTACCACACATGGTGAAAGCTCTCGGAATTTTAGCCTTCATTTCCTTAGACTGAGAAAAATAAGAATCAGGCCATATGCTGTGCAGGTCTTAGAGTATATATAGATTAAGATGCAAAAAACTTCCACGAATTGCAATCGTCTGCTTTCCTTAGTATAATTTCAGACCGAAAAATACAATGGAGATATTTTATTGTTTTGAACCAAGAATGATACACACTTTTGCAAAGAATCCTTTAAGTACAGCCTCAGATGTTGTTTGAATATAGATAAAACTGCGGTTTGGAAAATCAGTCCAGAAAACACTTTCTCAGACCTTTTCCTCCTCTCAGTATAGTCCATACAATGAGATTTCTGCTTGTCAGAGAGGCACAGTAGAGTTCAAGTTCTCTTGCACTCACAGCAGATCAGCCAGCGTGTTCAGCTGACTTGTTATTTGATTTTTATTTGCAAAGGACAGCATCTGGTACTTAATCTCCAGAGTAGAAGGAACCATTTACACAGATCTGAGATCACTTTGAGACAGGTGCCAAAGAGTCATTTCCAGAGCCTTGTGAGATGACCATATGCTACATCTTTCCCCAGCTGGAATAAAGGCATTCAGCCACCATATAATTCATCAGCATAGGATAAATAGATAGATAAGTGATAAAATGACACTACATATGTGTCTGTATATTTATGTCTCAAACAAACTATGCAAATAACTGCGTGTAACATAATTACTATGCAAAAAGTATGGTTCAGGGTTTAACTACACTCCAGAAACATGTAAAGATCAGGTTGAATTTGTAGTTTTGCAGTGCAATGCATCAAATAAAAAAGGTGTATCCCAACACCGCTTCTTTCCCATAGTCTATGTTTGGTGTGTTACAACCCATACAAGCCTGAAACCATATTTATAGAAAAGTCTCTACCAAGATGTGATTAGAAGATGGGAGGACAATGGGAATAATTCACTGAATATTCAGTGGAAATAATCAATAGTAAAACCAGTAAGTTATTCAATAATCAAAGTGCTTTTTCAGTCTGATATTAACCAAGTTCATTCCCCAAAAATGAACTACCAGAAGGAGAGCAACAGGAGTCTGGATGTTAAATTTTTATTTGTGGGAAGTGGTGAGTAGGACCATACAAAAAACAATCGTGAGATTTTCCTCCTCATCAGTTTTGCCAAAAAATTCTGAACTCAGCTGAGGTACAGAAATAGTACGCAGGCCTCAATTTTTCCTAAGTAGAAGGTGGTCCTGGGATCTAACCTCAGCCATTCATATTCCTTAATAGAGGGGAAAAAAGATGTATTCACATGTTGCTCTCCTGGTCATCAAAATCCTTCAATAATATAAGGAGTGATATCTGGGCAGCTATTTCTAGTGCTGTTTCAGAGACACTGCTTGGGATAGTAAGCTTTTCTACATTTTTTGGAAGATCTGGAGAGAGAAGGCAGCGGAATACAAAGGATTTAGGGATCTTCAGGGCAAGAAAGAAAAATCTTGCCTCTCATGACTGATGCTACACAAATGTTCTCTCATACAATTTGTAACCTCTAGCTCTAATTCCAAAGACCGAGATAAACTGGAAGAATCCTTTGAACCATGGGTGGCCAGTGACGACAGGAGGGAGAGGAGAAGGAGTGGTTCAGGCTCTATAAGCAAGCCTATAGGAGTTTATCCAGAGTCATTCCCTGCAAAAAGGCTTTTCAGGATCTGGACTGTGTAACCAGCATAAGCCTAGCACTGACAGGTTCAGCCATCATTAATTTCCAGCCATTTGGGAATGGGTGATTATTTGACAGTAAGATGTGATCTGAGAGAGGTGCTATTATAATGTGGAGAGAGCTGCTATTCTTGTACTGCAGCAGAGAGCTAATACAATGGCAGAGCAGTGTGACTGTGGTGAAATTCACGGGGGAACATACTTCTTCCCAGGGCTCAAATTATCAGCACATTTTCATTGCTGCCTCCAGAAAGAGACATGTAATGCTGTCAGATGCTGTTGAATTGGGAGTTTTTAAAAAGAGATGGAAGTGTATGCATTAAAGAAACCAATATTTACACAAGGACAATCCTCTCATGAAATATAAATGCTGGAATTCTGCTCGTTACAGTCCTTATTTTGAGATTTTGCATGAGGGCAGTAAACTGAAGAGGATGCAACACTCCCTACCCACTCACCATTTTGATTATCATATATGAATTTTAAAGAGGATGGGTAAAGTCCAATCAAAGCTGCATTTATAGGTGCTTGTACTTTATACTGCTGTCCTTGGTACACTCATCCTTAGTCCGAGCAAAATAACTCCAATTCAGGCTACAGTTCCTGAAAAGGAATGTGACTTTAATGAAATAAAAGGCTCATCATGCCAAGCCCAGCTTGGGAATAACACCCTATCCTGTTGCCATTACAGACAGAGACAGAAATATATCAAAGTCACCTAGACACTTAAAAGAGAATGGGAAATAAAAGGGACGTGTCCAAGCAGTGCTGGTGGCAGGTGTCGGAAAGCGAACATCAGCAGGATCAAATAGGAGAGCTTTTCTCTGTTGCTTCTTGAAAGGAAATAAAAACCCCAAGACCCATAGATTTTTATTAAATACAAAGGAAAATTAGATTAAGCTAACACTAAAGGAATAGCCTGGGGGTCCTACAGCATGGGCTTGCAGAGCTTGGCTTACTTGCCTCCCAGGACACAGTACAAAGACAGAGTATATGGCATCAAGTCTTTGCTAGCATTTCCCTATGGAATCCCTGAAAGAGCTTCTGGGTGGGCTGGGAGATATGTCAAAGCAGTTCAAGGTGCATGAGGTACCTTTTATTCCCCCCACCTTGGCACAACCCTTTTGTGATGCCCTGCTGAAGAAGAGCAGATACCAAGGAGGTTAAGAGTTCACATCAGACAGCCCAGATTTGACTCTAAGAAGAAAGCTAATCTGCTATGGTGTTGAGCACATCGTTCTAGCCTCTGCTCTGGAGGGAGCTGATTTAGCTTCTGTAGTTAATGAACTAAACTAGGGCTCAGGAGAACTGGGTTCATTTCTCAGCTCTGCTGCATGTGTCCCGTCTGACTTTAGTTGAATCACTTAGGGCACATGTACATCACACGATAACTGGGCTAGTACTGCTTGTAGCAGAAACCGTCAGTGTGCATACAGCACTGAGCCCAGGACCAGAAGTGATCCATCCACATAGTGCTAGGTGAAATTACCAGCTTGGTCCAGACCCAGCTTGGAAATCCCTGCATTGTGCTCCACTGATCCATAGAGATACGTCTGCACTTCTCTAACAGGTGATCAAGCTGGTACCATTTATTATACTCATTAATATTGCCTAGTTGCATATCATCCTATAAGCCCCTCTGTTCAGCTGCTTCCTAACTTTACCCAATTTAACTTGTTTGGCAGAAATTTTACTTGCCCATTATCTGTGCCGTTATTTATAGCTTTTCCTGGAAAATTTCAGCCAATGCTTTTCAGTCATTTCCAAGAAAGGCTAATGAGAAAATACATTATCCTCTTCATGACAATCCTTCCTTTGGAATGCTCTCCTGCAATTGAGCATTAGGCAAAGACCAGAAATTTGTTTGAGGAGAGAAAGGAATGAATCAGGGTTGTGCCTTTTGCCCTATATGAAAATTAGTCAAAATGTAGCCAAGTTAAAAGCCTCTGAATAATTGCTGTTTGTGCATATCTACAATAGGCTGCTTTGATTTTAGCAGCTGAACTCCCCAAAGAGCCTTCACGGGATATGCTGGAGATTTTCACAGCTCCTGTGCTTGAGGAAGCGTTGCCTGTACTACTAAGCAGAGAACAAGGGAGTGTGTTCAAGCCAAGGGTTATAGGTATGGTTTCCCACTGTAATGACTGCTTTGATTCAGACATGAGTACTAAAAACATGCAGGATTGTCTTTCCCTTGCTGTTGGTGCTCCTTCCGCTGGCATCCAAGCAGCATGGTGGATACAGCTCTCCCATCTGAATATGGGGGAGAAGGGGGAGAAAGGAGACAAATCTGACACAGAGTTAGAGTGGGATGCAAAGGGATATAGAAGTGAAAGAAGGTACTAGGAAGAGATGAAATAGGAGCACGACTTTATGGTGAGCGGTGCAAAGGAGACCTAAACTTACATGATATTACCATGTTCATTTTATAAGCATAGAACTGATGCATGTGCTTACCCCACATATAAAAGGTTTAAATTCTGGCATTTCCTAATGTTTGAGTACTATTCTTCATGGGTTCAGTAAAAAAAGACTTAGTATTATTTTGTGTATGCATTCTCCCAAATTTATCTAAACAAAAATAAATAAACAAAAGAAAAGACAACAAAACACACACAGACACAGATTTCATTATTTGGCATCTTTCTAAAACATATGCAGGTCATCAGCAGAGTTCAAAGCTTTACTGCCAACACACAGATTTTGCCACTGAGCTAATGGAGTGGCTGTTAGCATTAATAGATTGCTGTCCTCCTCATGGACAGACGCTGAAGGGGGATGCAACACCCCATTCTGGCAGATGGTTCCAGAGCAGAGCAGTGACATTCAGGCATCTTGGGCTCAAGATATCTGCTCAGACCTGTTCATAAGCTACCCAGCTCAGGAAGGGAGTGTGCCATTGCAGCTCAGACACATCTACTACTACTCATAAGCTTGGTTTCTTTTCTCATTAAACCGGTCAACAGAAGCCTTATCATGCCTTTTCCTTGCCCTTGGTTCCTCAGCCAGTCACACACTCAGCAGGGTTCTCAATCCCTTCTCAACCTTCTTGCCCACCAAGTCTTTATCTCACTGCATGTGCACAGACCCAGCGTCTTGCTGCTCTTCTTGTGCTATAGCCAGCCTCCCCATTCCCGGGCTATTCCCTGGCCTCCATTGCCCAGCGCCATATGTGCTCTCCATGAGGCCTCCCACCTCCATCCTCCTTGCCTTGGTCTCATGACTCACCTGTTTCCTTCACTTTTTCAGTCAGATCTGTCCTCCCTTCTGCCTCACCTTCTTCTCTCAGCTCCACCAGATCTGCATCCTACCCTCCCAGCCCATGCAGTTTCGTCTTCCTCCCCCATGCCCAGGCCTTCACCATCCCTAGCCCCAGTCCCACTTTTTCAGCCTCAGCCCAGCCTCACTTTTGCTTCTTGCCCCCCTCCCCACCACCAGCTCTCAGACTAGTTTACACAAACCACAGTTTTCATGCCTTCATAACAAGGACAGGTTTTGATGTTCTGCCAGAAAGACAGTAGACATCATGCCTGACACAAAGGCTATATCCCCAGTGAATGACAAATCTTGAAGTCTTTGAGCCTTCTAAAACTGCTTTAGCATGGGCTAAACAAAATGTTTCTAGCAAGCTCCTTTCTCCAAACCAGATGAACCATCTCAATGCTACAAAAATTTGGCCTCTTGCTAAAAGACAATAAACAGAAATCATTGCAATGCTCAGTGACTGCTGCTGAATGACAGACTAGGGAAAGCGTTGGTCAACCCTAAAATCGAGTAATGCCATCAAACACGCATCTGCTAAAAGCTGCTGCAGATAGAGTGGTAGAGTGTAAGATAAACTATACTGAAGTCAATATGAAAAACAAGCAACTAGCTTTTCAATTTAAATGCACTTTGAATGTAGGTCAAGGAGAATAGGTCACATCAAAGTGGTCTAAATTTCACCTGTACCTCTGTGCTTTGTCATTCCTACTGACTGGCTTGAAGTCCAGACATCTATGTACAGCTAATGCATTCAGTGAACTGCAATAGTTATTTAGTTGATGTGATTCATACAATTCATGTAATTTAGTTGACCAGTCATGATTTAGCACCATCCCAAAACTGCAAATAGCTGTATGTTAAAAAAAAAAGAAGAAAAAAAACTTCCATTCAAGGGCTGGATATAAAACAAAAAGAGTCACTAAATATGCAATTTGTTTCAAATGAGTCACTCAGATCCATTATTAATTGCACTAACTTTGGCTACTTAGTGGTTTTGATTGCTTTTGATATTGTTTATTTTATGATGTTTTAATTATTGTCGTTTATTTATTACAGTAATTGCATTTTAATTGTCTTTGGAGCAGCACCCTGACTGTCTTGGCAGGGAGGCACTAAATAAATAAAATCATTATTATTATTATAAACATAACCTATGGTAATAGTTTTTCACTGTGTTTTGTTAGCAATGTGGAACGAAAAAAGTATATATATATATATAGTCTGTAAGAGAAAAACATTAATCAGAACCCCAAGGTTATATATCCAACTCTGCCACTGATTATATCTGTGACTTTGAAAAGTCACTTATCCTTCCTCTTATCTCCATTTATTCATCTGTGAAAGGATTATCATAACACTGTCCAATCTCCCAGGATTAGTAGGAGAATTAGCTAATGTCTTTAAAGCATTTGGATCTCCTCAAATGAAAAGTGAAAAAAAGCTTTAATCTTTAGATTATTGATGATATAACAGAAAAACTGCTATAATCTACTAAGCCAGAAAGACTTACTCTACTATTAATATTTTTATCTATAATTGGTGCATTTATAGTCCATACACTTAGATATTGAATCTTTCATAGATTCATAAATAGCTACTACTAACAAAAGCAAAAATATGTTCCAGAAAAAAACCAAAAATGCCTTCCAAAGTTTCCAATCTGAAAAAAATCGGGGAAGCAGTGTTTTTACATACATAAATTGTTTTGTCCTCCCTATTCCTATATCTCAATCCTTTTCTTTAAGAAAGAAAGAAAGAAAAAACACCAACTTTTCCTTAGGATGCCCAAAGACAAAAGTTGTTTCTGTGGATTCACAGCATAAGAATGCAAAAAGGGGTGGGGGGAGGGCGGGGGGGGAAGGAATGCTGCACACTACGGTTCAGGTAGAAGATCTAAGATTTAAAATCAAAGCCACTTTGAAAGTTATGGAAAAAGAAAACTTTGAAACTGACAGGTTGGGCAGGAGAAGGACATTTAAAGGTGTTATTGAAATTTTTGTAAGTTTAAAATATTCTGATACTCTGTTCTAGGCTCTGATTCATTATGCTTTGCTTTGACCTAATCAACAGGCTTTGGGTTTTTTTCAAGCAGCTTGTTAGAAACTCCTAAAATTTAGTGAAAGGAGCAAAAAGAAGCTCAACTTTACACTACAGTATCCTACCCAATTGCTGGGAATCTTGTTGTGGCTTTTATTAGTAAAAGTCCACTAGTTGTCTCTAGTCTGAGGTACCCAATCTACTATTCTTTCTACATATTCCCATCCAACTTCTTACATGCCTTTTTGCTGTTGCAATCAACAGCCAGCTCACCTAAAATACAGGAAAATCCCAAACAAAATGTATTTACCTTCACTATGAAAAGGTTCTCTTGCCCTCACCGAGATTCATTTTTCTTATCGTTATAGAGGGCTACACCCGAAGCTGTGATGCTCTCAGAAGTTTGTTCAGAAAACGCTGACTTGTCATTCACAGCTGCGTGATTTCGGTTATCCTCCCCTCTTGATCTTTGCCTTGCCATGCTTCACTCACACACATCAATACTGATGCCTGTTGACAGTCAAATTGCTGTTCATACTCCTATTAATTAAAAATTTATACAGCTGATAATTTGTTAACACTAAGACTATTTCAGCTATTATTAATGACATTTGGCTTCCCATCCTTTCCTCCCCCCAGTGCCATGTGCAATGTTATTAATAACTGTAACAGGACATCATCAAGACACTTCACCAAATGAAATTCTGTTTTTAAGTAGACTGTCTTTCTTGTGGAAAAGATTACTTAAAGACTGTAAACAATAAATTAATACTTTACACATATAGCATCTCCAATGCAAAGGTTTGAAGTTATTTATGTTTCATGTTGGGACACCTGTATTTGGTAGATATCACCATCACAACTGATTCTGTATTGCAAGCTTAGACACTGTGAGATCATGCCAGAATTTTTAGAGAGGACTCAGAATACCTCAGGTGAGCCAACTAAGGCTTATATGCCAGATGTGCCTAGCCCTGGGTATCAGTCATGGTCAATAAAAATTGCAGTAGCTAAGCACCTCTGAAATTCAGACCCCAGATTATTTGAGCTAGGCATCCAAAAACTCAGGGACCCAAAATCGATGACAGTTTTCAGCAACTTGCCTGAGGTAATGGAGCAAAACCTTGGCAGAGCTAGGAGTATATCCCAGTCTCCTGCTGCTCAAATTGCTGCTGTATCTACTGTGACATCTTCTCTCCTAACAAGAGCCATGCTTAATGTGTCATACTTCTCCCACAAATCCAGTGTCAGAGCACTTTGCACACACAGGCAAAGGAATCTCACCTCGCCTTATCCCTGCACTTGACTCCTATTAACTTCCAACAACAGCTTAAGCGTGTTGGTATTCAGGGCCAGCCAAAGGAACGTGCCACGTGCCGCTGCCCACAGTCCCATGCTCACCATGGTTTCTATCAGTCAGCATCCTTTCCAGACAGCATCCATGGCCCTCTGGCTTACCTAGCACAGAAAGATGAATTGAAAAACTCAGTTCTCCAAGACCCTACGTTCACAGGATCCACATCAGTTACCTTCACACTGGTGGCACACTTAATTTCCAGTCACTAGCCAGTCTGTAACCAGTGTTTTGATATCTAAGAGCTGCTGAAACTTCACACCCTCCAAAAATGGGCCTCCCCATCATCTAATCGTCCCCTTCACCGAGACCGTCCTTCCGTCTCAGTGGCTTACCAAAGTCTGCTCAGGCCTCTTCTCAGTCCATGGACACCCAAAGAGCTTTTTGCAAGGTAAGCTAAAGCATAAATGTGCAGTACATCACTCTCCCTTCTCCACATTCTTAAACCTATGATTAATGCATTGTGTCTTATATTTTTCCTTCTTTCACAGAAGGATGAAATACTTCAGATTACTTTACAATTACCATGGGGGAAGAGTATGCATGCAAAAATGTTACCATGGAGCTGCTGAAACACTGCAAATTCACAGCTTCACTTCCTCTGTAGAAACTTATTTGGGTGTCCATACCCACAGCTTATTTGCACAAGTTCTGAGAGAGACCTGAAGCTGGCACCAAGAGAATCAAACCTCCCTGCTTATTATGGTGAATGGGAGTTGCATACGTTGGAGTCTCTGGGCTTCTTCTTGTCCCTGAATAGCGCCCATTAACATTTATGGGGGGTATGCATATTGAAAGAAGAGAATAGGCCCCCACTGAGAAGAGAGCAGACTCCAGCAATTCTATTATCACATTGTGTGCTTTAGTCTTCACTAATCTCAGCAAAGTATCCTCATGCAAGAGTTCTGAAGTGTTTTTTTTTTCTTTTTATCTCCATGGAAATTGTATTTTTTTGAATAAGAAAGGTGGCAAATAGTTAGCTTATGCTCCAGTAAATCCACAGGGCAAAATTATCTCATTTAAATATCTATTCAGCTCTCAAAACAAATATCAAAGTTGAGACTTTGCAGATACATTCTTTGCTGGAATAAATAGAAAATGCTCCTTTGTCCCTGTTCAGGCTACTTCAGGGTCTGCTTATTCCCTCACCTACAGTGTTCTCTTGTAAGCATTTTTACCTGTCAAAGAAGGTTTCTACCTTTGTCATAGGGCCAACAGGCTTTCACAACATGAGCAGTTTCCCAAAACTTCTGCAGCCCTACTAACAGCACAGCTTCACCACAGGGAGGATAAGCACAGACTAGGCAGTGACAGGATTTTCACTCTTGCTTGCTCTGAGCAAGATTAAAATGCCAGCAGCTAGTCCCTGTTAGCCCCTCTGACTGTTGTTATCACCAAGAGAGGTGAATCAGTGCTGTGCAAATGCTGGGAAATCTAAAGAAAAATGTTAGTGCCAGCAGAAGCACAGAGGCTTAACTGAAGTGCTGATACAGAATACTTTGTACAGCAAGAACTGATAGTTGTGCTACAGAGAGAAAAAGCTTCAGAGCTTGTCTTTTATTCTTCAAAAGCACACATCAAAATTTT
>VYZW01045633.1:68146-88961 GCA_013401315.1 Balaeniceps rex
AGGGAGAAATTAACAGCTCGAAGATTTATTGGACCATATGAGCCAAATAAAGCGATAGTCAGTCCTGGCAAGCAACCAGCTAGACACAAGGAGACATACACATTCTATCAGAAAGAAAACCTTTTCTCTTTGGGGGCTTATTTAAGCCTCTGAGAAGAGATCATCTTCTAACATATCACTAGTTACCTGAAATTGCAAATGATGCAGCAATGAAGATAATTTCAAGATCAGACTGCAAGAACAGCAATTTGAACATCTCTTATTTGGGAGGTGAGTTTCCCAAGCAGGCAGGGAAGCTAAGCTCCTTCTTACAGTCATGGCCTTTGTGACTTTCAGCATTGATGAATGGGAGACTATTGAACTAAATAGTTTTGCATCCCTGACAACTGCAATATTCTAAGATATAGCAAAGGCTTATATGACAGAATTATAGCATACTCTCCAGTAACAGAAAAAAATCTTCATAAAGGCTAATAAAAAATTGGCATCTGTACTTGAAACATTTAAATTTATACCAAGATCATGCCAAAACACTGCAAACTAAAAATCCTGAAACAAATGAGGTAATAGCTTAGAAAACATGGTAGAAAATGAATAGACTATGTTTTATTTTGCCTTAACTAAAAATTATAGAGAAGCAGATAGATAAATTCATAGTACATAGACTAAAATGAAAACCTATGGTCAGCTTTCATTAATTCCTTCATGATTTTTCATATAAAAAACTCTGGAAAGAACACCTGGGAACCTGAGTGCATTTCACAGAAATAGACCTAACTGTGAGAAAAGCAGTAAGTCCCAAAGCAGCAATGGATTTCCAGTTGAGTTTTATTTAAACTCTAACTAAATAACCCACAGGCCCTCCGATAAGCTTAATGAGGCCAAAAGAGCAGTATCTCACCTCTGACCAAGCAAGAGGTAACAATATCTGTTACCCAGGCTAAGGAAAAGATCCTGCTGACTCTGCATGTTGGAAGCCCATTTCATTGATAAATTATGACATGATCATTCTTGCCAGAGCCTTAGTCGTTAGTTGGAAGAAGCTATTACTCAAATTATTCACGTAAATCAGGTCAGATTCATTACATGTCAGCTTTGGAGAGACCACCCCAGGCCATTCATTGATACAAGCACAATTTCATAGCACTCACAAGAGCCTTTGAGAGTCTTTTTGCTAGATTCTTTCCTTTGATTTGGCTGGGATGTTCCCATCATTTCTTAATAGTGTACAGTTTGGTGGCCACTGTTGATTAGAGTGGATTAAGCTGCTTTACACCCACTCCTCCTGCCTATGTGCTTACTTGCCTTGTTACAAAGGCAGGACTGCTTCATCCCCACTATTCCTGAGTTGGCACTGGTACCACTAAAATGAGCATCTGTGGGGCTTGGGGAGTGCACATAGAGTTGAAGCTGACCATATAAGAAGACAGCAGCAACAGACTACTTATTTGGACCCGGCATAGACTCAATTCTTGAGCTCACATAGCTCAGTGTCCAAACTGTTGAACAGTGTGGGTTCTTTCCTGGATATTGGATTAAAAAGAACAAGCCTTTGGTAGGATTCCCAATAGCTATTCTGACTGCCAGGTGAATTTATATATCTAGGAATTACAGTTTCTGGAAATTTAAAACAAATGCCTCAGTTATCATATCAATTACAGAAAAATGTGATTTTACGTCCATAAAATTTCATAAAATTCTACTTCAGTGAAACTGTTGCCCAGACAGATCACATGTTCAGGCAACTGCATTACTATGCTCCACAAACCAAGGCAGCCTTTTCTATTGTAGTGTGGTATTGTTGTCAAATTTGTTTTCCAAAGTGATTTTGCTGTTTGTGTGGATATTCATCCCTCTAAGACCTTGTCCTCATCATGACTTTTGAACTCATTGGACAAATTTAGACAAGCTTGACAAAAGGACAGAGACTGGAAAAGTCTTAAAT
The DNA here is from genome assembly GCA_013401315.1 of Balaeniceps rex. Classification (NCBI taxonomy): domain Eukaryota; kingdom Metazoa; phylum Chordata; class Aves; order Pelecaniformes; family Balaenicipitidae; genus Balaeniceps; species Balaeniceps rex. The sequence continues at coordinate 70,092 of VYZW01045633.1, forward strand.
TCCTGTGAGCTTGATGAAAAGAGATGACAGGGTAAAGAGATCCCACTACTGAAAGGATCACTGAAAGGCCATGACCTAACCGTGAGATGCAGTTCCCCAACCTCAAATCACCCACTCCTAGGAAAGAAGGCTTGTTTCCAATGCTTATGGACCACCTTCCTTCCAGAACAGGGAAATGTCCGTATGTGGTTTTTAAGGAGACTATAACTACCAGTTGAGAAACAGCAGTTAAGATTCCCAGATCTGAGGCAGCATTATGATGCCTTTGTAACCAGTTCAAAATGTAGTCTTCTGAACTACTCTTAAAAAAATTCCTAGAAGGTGTTTATAAAGCTTTGAGATTTTGTAGATACCAAATATTATGGCTAGTGTTGGGCCCCTAGACTGGTCACTACATAACAAGGACTTGGTCCACTGAAGTCCCTCCCCTTGGCATTAAGGGAGCTTCAGATATGGTTTGACATTGCAGCTTCAGACATGGCTTCAGCACAGTATGGAGATACTTAATCTAGCTTCCACCCAACTACTACGAATACCAGACATAATAAACTTGACACAATAACATGGAGGTCAGTGTAGGTTATTCATCCACACTGAATTGACTCCAACCCAAACTAGTCCTTTCTTGATAATGTACCAGATGTAGTCAATGCAACAGTACTAGTGGACTAGAAGTCCTGAATAAAGACTGAATATAAATCCACATACTTTCATCCTCTCTCTGTCTCATCCGTTCTCTCTAATTGCAGTCCTCCTTCCAGAGCTAGGTGATACCGAGATGCGCGACTGCAGCATATGTACCCCTACACGGGCCAGCCTGGATATGATGAGCTAGGAAAACACAACCAGATAGGCTTCAGCAAAGTATGCTTCCTACCTGCTCTGGGTTCTGGATACTCAGTTCAGCTCAGGTGTCAACACTGTATATTAAACATACCTGCAAACACTCAAAATCTGCACACCTGCAGCAGCATTGCAGAAACACCAGTGGTGCCTTCTAACCTGCAGTGGCACTGCCAGACAACCCACTGCATCCTCCCACGTCTGCCACCAGGGCCTTTTCCCTCTCCCTTTCAACTGCATGTTGTTTCTGCATTTGAAACCACTATGAGCAGTGAGAATCCAAGCACTGTATAAACACTTTTCACCTTTTCTCATTTCTGATGCATAATACTTTGGTACCCAGAATTTGCTTGGTTTTAAATACTTGAACACATAATGTAGGGAAAAAGCACACAAACAGAAAGGAAATGGCTTGCTGGCTGAAAGTCCAGCAGTTTGTGAATCACTACAAACTGACAGGCATGTACGGAAGTAGCACAGTTTGCATAGAACAATTTATCTGGAAGCAGTTGTTCTCATTACAGAAGTGCTCACAAACTTGTATCACACCTATGCAATTTCCTTCAAATTTTTTCCTTTTCTCCTGTTTTTATCCATGCTACTGTAGTTTATGGAAAAGTTTGGTTTAAATACCTGCAGTGTGAAAAAAGAGGAGAGAACCCATACCAGCAAGAGCTTTGAGGGTGCTCTACCTACACCTTTAACTTGAGGTGAACTCCTCCCAAAATCAAAATGCCCTCTAAGCTTAAAACCTAATTTTGATTAGACTATAAGCTAAGACAAAAGAACTTTCTAAAATACAGGAAACCTGGTATAAATTTGAACTTGTCAAGTGCAGTTACCAAAAAAATCAGTGAGACAGAAGAGAAATAAAAGGGGGCTATAGTCAAATCTCCATCCCGCTGACTGTGTCCTTAAAGAGAGCTCCTGACTCCAGGCTTGCTTTCAGTCCATCCATTCAGAGATCCAGAAAATGCTATACCATGCCCTCTGGTCCCCAGGAAAAGTCTTTTTCTTTCCGCCACCTCTGAGGCCTAGCACTGTTTGCCCCTGCTCCTCTTCAGGAGTGTCCCAGTCCCTTGTACCTGCCCCATCCTCCAGAGTCTCCTCCCTGAACAGCCTCAGTTTCGCACAGGAAAGAAGCAATCTCCTGCTCCCTCCTGCCAAGGGTCTCCTCTGGCCCTTAAGTCTCTTCACACAGGACCGTGACCTAACATAAAGCAAATGCTCCACGTCCCAGCTGTTGTAGGCCAGATGCTGATCCTATGGGGCAAAAAGGCTCTAAGGCACATTTACAGTGACTCTGTTGAGAAGAGGAATGAAAAATATTATAAGTGCTGGTGGATTATTTTCATACTCTTTTTGTTCCATCATCCCTGCTCATATGTGGCTGTCAGCTAATACTCTCATAAGGTTGGGGGCAACAGCCAACTCCCACAGATGACAAAACTCATATGTAGTTCGGCGGCAGAAGTGTTGCACACCTTTAGTGAGCTTGATACTGCTCCCACTTCAGAACAGAACATGAACTACTTCTGATGAGGTTACAGTGAACTGAGAAAATTCATAACACCTGTAAAGCGCTTAGATATTATGATCATATTACCCATGCAAACAATTAAATAGATTAATTTTCTTTTTCACAACTGAGATCCCTGTTTAGTTCACAATTCCTTTTACTTCAGTCGATAACTTTCAAACCACCTCACTTTTAGCAGTCTCCCATCCTTAAACTTTCCACTTAAAATTATGGTTGGAAATGATAGAGCTGTATAAAAAAAAAGATTGTATTTTTCAGCTCACTTTACAGTATAATCCAACTGGCAGCCTACAGCCTGCTTCCTTGGAGAGCCTGGGACAGGGGAACAGGGGAAGCGTTTCTCTATTTCCCATGAATAGGCGACAGCAGAAAGATAATGGCAACTGCTGGAGTACTTTGCATTGCACTCTTTGGGCAGATGCCACTCCTGCCACAGAGGCATTGCTAGTTCCTATTTCTACTGTGGAGCAACCCTTTCTGCAGCACCGTGAGTGGGAAAGGGACCTGGGTAACCTTGTCTCCACTTCACTGTCCTGCAGGAGTATGTGGAATTGCATCTTCTCGACAATATGGTTTGCTGTTTTAATGTGCAACTTCACCCTTTGTTCATACACCTCGACTACTAGTAATGGTCTGAACTGGAACTAGTGATGGCCCATGGAACTGGAAAAGTCTTGACGTTCATTAAAACTTTATTGCAGAATTGAAATGCCCTTGATTTGCATGCAGTGGCAGGGCAGAAGTGAAGACACAGAGTTGTCCTGGTGTATTGGGTTTGCATGGCAAGGTTTTGCTAGCAGGGGGGGCTACAGGGGTGGCTTCTATGAGAAACTGCTAGAAGCTTCCCCTACGTCCGACAGAGCCAACGCCAGCTCCAAGATAGACCTGCCACTGGCCAAGGCTGAGCCAGTCAGCAACGGTGGCAGCGCCTCTGTGATAACATACTTAAGAAGTGGGGGAAAAAAAAACCCTGCGCAACAGCAGCCAGAGAGAGGCGTGAAAATATGTGAAAGGAACAGCTCTGCAGACACCAAGGTCAGTGAAGAAGGAGGGGGAGGAGGTGCTCCAGGTGCGGGAGCAGAGATTCCCCTGCAGCCCATGGTGAAGACCATGGTGAAGACCAGGCTGTCCCCCTGCAGCCTGTGGAGGACCCCACATCGGAGCAGGTGGATGTGCCCAAAGGAGGCTGTGACCCCGTGGGAAGCCTGCACCGGAGCAGGCTCCTGGCAGGACCTATGGACCCATGGAGAGAGGAGACCATGCTGGAGCAGGTTTGCTGGCAGGACTTGTGACCCTGCAGGGGACCCACGCTGGAGCAGTCTATTCCTGACCACATGGAAGAGACCAATGCTGGAGGAGTTCTTGAAGAACTTCAGCCCGTGGGAAGAACTCATGTTGGAGAAGTTCACGGAGGACTGTCTTCCATGGGGGGACCCCACGCTGGAGCAGGGGAAGAGTGTGAGGAGTCCTCCCCCTGAGGAGCAAAGAGCAGCAGAGACAACTATGATGAACTGTCAGCAACGCCCATTCCCCGTCCCCCTGTGCCGCTGCAGGGGAGGAGGTAGAGAAAATTGGGAGTGAAATAAGCCCGGGAAGAAAGGAGGGGTTGGGGGAAGGTGTTTTAAGTTCTAGTTTTTATCTTCTCATTACCCCACTCAGTTTCAATTTGCAATAAATTAAACTAATTTCCCCAAGTCTAGTTTGTTTTGCCTGTGACGGTAATTGCTGTTTGATCTCTCCCTGTCCTTATCTCGACCATGAGCCTTTCATTTTATTTTCTCTCCCCTGTCCAGCTGAGGAGGGGGAGTGACAAAGCGGCTTTGGTGGGCACCTGGCATCCAGCCAGGGTCAACCCACCACAGCCAAATCACAGAAATGTTTCTTAGGTGAGGGTCTTTCAGGAGCAATGTTTTGGAAAAGGCTAATTTGCATAACTACAGATTGTTCATGTCTGGTTAAATAGTAGACCCACAGACCTTCTAGGAGAATAACCAATTCAAAGACTCACAGAATCACAGAATGGTTGAGGTTGGAAGGGACGTCTGGAGGTCATCTGATCCAGTCTCCCTGCTCAAGCAGGGCCATGTAGGGCTAGTTGCCCAGGACCTTGTCGAGATGGCTTTTGAGTATCTCCAAGGATGGAGACTCCACAACCTCTATGGGCAACCTGTGTCAGTGCTCAGTCACCTTCACAGTGAAAAAGTGTTTCCTGATTCTCAGACAGAAACTCCTGTGTTTCAGTTTCAGTTTGTGCCCATTGCTTCTGGTCCTGTTATTGGGCACCACTGAAAAGACCCTGGCTCCACCTTCTGTGCACCCTCCCTTCAGGTATTTATACATTTTGATAAGACTCCCCCGAGCCTGCTTTTCTGCAGGCTGAACAGTCCCAGCTCTCTCAGCCTTTCCTTGTAGGAGAGATGCTCCAGTCCCCTAATCATCTTTGTGGCCCTTCATTGGACTCTCTCCAGTATGTCCATGCCTCCCTTGTACTGAGGAGCCCAGAACTTGACACAGCACTCCAGGTGTGGCCTCACAAGCACTGAATAAAGGGGAAGGATCACATCCCTCCACCTGCTGGCAATACTTTGCCAAATGCAGCCCAGGATACCATTAGCCTTCTTTGCTGCAAGGGCATACTGCTGGATCATGTTCAACTTGGTGTTCATCTGGATCCCCAGGTCTTTTTCTGTAAAGCTGCTTTCCAGCTGGGTGGCCCCCAGCATATATTGGTGCATGGTGTTGTTCCTGCCCAGGTGCAGGACTTTGTACTTCTCCTTGTTGAACTTCTTAAGATTCCCGTCAGCCCATTTCTCCAGCCTGTCCCTCTGGATGGCAGCACAGCCCTCTGGCCTATCAACCACTCCTCCCAACTTTGTGTCATCAGCAAACTTGCTGGGGGTACACTTTGCTCCATCATCCAGATTATTAATGAAGATGTTAAACAGGACTGGACCCAGTATTGACCCCGGCAGTACACCTTTAGTTACCAGCCTGCAACTAGACATTGTTCCCTTGATCACCACCCTCTGGGCGTGTCTGTTCAGCCAGTTTTCAATCCAACTCGTGGCTCATCAAACCTGTACATCAACAACTTCTCTATGAGGATCTTATGTGATACATTGTCAAAGGCCTTACTGAAGTCCAAATGGAGAATATCTGCTGCTTTCCCCCCATCTACCTGGTCAGTCATTAATTCCACTCATACATACCAATATCAGAAAAATATGTTGGCACACTTGAACTTTGTTTCAATTCATAGGTGGAGATGAAAAAAAAGCAAAGCAAACCAGTACACTGGTGGTCTCCCACGAGCATATTAATGCGGCAGAGCTCTGATCTGCAAAAATGGGATTGGTGATAACTGATGCAAGCGATAGTCTTTCAAACTACAATAAAAACTGTAAATAAAGGAAGTATGGTGACTATGTTTGCAAAGCAAGCCTGGGCTTGGGTTGGTTTTTTTTTCAGATTTGAGATATCAGTAGGAATTAATGGATACAAAGCAGTGAGATGGATTTGCTCCTCATCAGTGAGTCTGTTCCAGAGAAAGCACATATTTCTGAAAACAGATTGTGGTAAGGTAATATGGAAAGACAGAAAGAAAAAGATTTTGTTCTCCACTACAAAGTAGTCATGACAATTTTGTTTTCTGTGATTAGGAAGCTAATAATGCAAGAGTGTCTTGCAGCCCAAGAACACTTTCTAGTTGGCCACAATGATACATCATGGGCATGGATGGCTAGCAATGTATCTACCACTTACACGGTAGAAGGGGACAAAGCACTGAGGAGGAAAGAAAAAGGATGTTTGTCTGCTTCTCAACTTTCTAGTCATCCAAACATCCCATTAGGAAACATCACATTTGCGTTTTTCAGCTTTTGCCTGTTCCACACCATGTCTTTGATCCCACGTCTTGGATAACTCAGTGTTTGAAGGTGAAGTTTAGAAAGTCAATGAGTTTCTCCTGATTAAAAGACAATGACAATCTGACTTCAAAGCTCCATGCAAACAAAATAAACGGAGTCACTGTGCAAGGCGACTGCCACCATGCTGGGCTTATGATTCTGGCAGCTACTTTCAATATTAAGGAGGAGGAAACAGGATGACAGAGGCCTTTCTGTACATACCAGACAGACACTTCAAGCCTTTTGTTAACATTCAGAAGAGTTTCTCTATGGTCTCAGAGGAGAGAACAGACAAGAATAGTATTATTTCTGTTGCAACTACATCAGTTGCTGCTGATGACAGTGATACAGGAAAAGAAGAGTGACCTTACCTCCTCTGCCTTCTGCTCATCAGCAGTATAAAGGCCTAGAAAGACAGAGGAAAATATAACATGAGAAATCACATCACTATAGTCAGAGCCAAAGAAAAAAAAGTATCATTTTAGTATATGTCCCATTAGGCAAACTTTTATTAAATACTATTCATATGTGTTGTATCTGAATTGTAGTACGCGAAAATATGTTAGCAAATATGAGTACATTTATTATTCCAATTAGTTTCTGTGCCTCCCCTGGAAGATACTAATACGAGCTCTAGTAACAAAAATGCGATAAACAATTCTTTGTTGAAAGGATGATGAACCAAACTGGTACAAAGTTGATTAAAATAAGCAGAAATCACTGCTTTCTAGTCTGGCATTTTGGCTAATTCTGTGAGACACTGAACACCCAGCTTACAATCTTTTTAGCCCCAAGCAGGAGACATGAGAGAGAAAATCCCCAGCAGGGGGTAATGTAATGTGACCTCATTGGGGCTTTCCTACAGAGATAATAACACAAGTTTTTGATCATGACATGGCACCCTGCAAATATACTAGTTAGCTAGGATCTGCTAAAAATTTATGTGTATGAGTGTGGAGTTTTTTGCTACAGAAGTGCCAATATTATACGGAGTTGTTATTGCAATACTAGTGGGAGAATTGTATATTTACTTGATCCCTATAATATAAAAACTAGGGGGAAAAAAGGAAAAAAAAAACACCCGCCTTGAATCCTGGGGTTGCTTTTAAAGGAAGAAATAACAGTTTAGCACTCAACTGCCACTGAAAAGCAAGAGAAGTTTGGCACCCAAGTCTGACTAGGCTAAATGTTTACGTGCAGTTACATGCTCTTTTAATTGCAGAGAAATGGGAAGAGACATAGATGAGCCTGAATCAGAAATGAAATACCATAAGACTAATTTGCTCCATCTAGAGCTTTTGTTTTACTGTAAATGAACATCTTTTAGCCTGCTCTGTCTATTTTAAGATGAAGACTGTATGGTGAGAAGTGCCAGTTTAATAGCGCGTTGTTCCTAAGATACTCATACCTCTGGGAGCAGTGCTGCAAAATATACACCATATTCTTCAACTCTGACACGGAGGGACTGCCAGAGAGCTCAAAACAGAGTGGTTGGGTCAGCGTAGTTACCCGCTCTGCCTCTCACCTCGCACTGGTGAGAGTCTTACCCTCCCTGGTGTGCCAAGACAACTGTTTATCTGACTGCTCTGTAAACCAGATCACTCAAATGCTTGGGGTTAAAAGTAACCCTGAGAAGTAACAGCAAAATAACTTCAGTGACCTGGCTCACTGGTTAGCTCTCATCGAGCTGTGTCAGCACAGCTAGGGGAGTCGGGACAGTGAACTGCAATGCAGTCTTCAGCACTTCCCAAGCATCCTCCCCAAACGTAACATGCAATTACACCCTCCTCAGCCTCTGCAGCCCCGGAAGCTGTATGCCTCTTACCAAGAATCCTACAAATAATAAGGCTGTGTTTTGGCAATATAGTACCTTTTGCTTCAGAGTTCCTCATAGCTCTTGGATGTAGAGAGCTGATCGGGTATTAACTCACTCTGCCAGTTGTGACAGGTGAATTTTTACCAGTTGGTTGTATCAGCAGTTGTCTGTTGCCCTATAGCAAATATGCAGCTGCTGTACCAACACACCATCATCCATTACTATGAATTTATGCTCTAGTTCAACAACAACAAAAAAAAACGCAACTGTGAGCCTGTTCTTGATCCAGGCCAGAAGCCTGTTGTGCAGCGATCCAGCAGCACAGATCTGCTGCTCAGGAGTGCAGAATTACAGGCCGGGCAATGCTGGTGTGAAGGCAGAGTTGCTCCCCCACTGCGCCTCACGCCTGGCTTGCCCGAGCCCTGTGCCAGCAGTGGCTGCAGCAGCAGGATGGGCACACGCAAGGAAGCCATCAGCATTTGCTCTACATCATGTCAGCTCTGCCGCCGGAGTTCTTGATACTGCTACGGTAACAGATAAATTGTCGTGCAAGTTTGGGAAATTATTTTCCTCCAGGTCTGAAGGCGTTTTTCTTTAGAAATTTGCCGACTGAGTAACAGAGTGAAAGCAGCGATGGATTGCTTTCTAACAGGCAGCTGACGCAACCGGCGAAGGCCAACTGGAAAGGCCTTCTTGAGGAGGGAGAGCTGATGTGCTCTGCCCTTCCAAAAGCCGTCCTGGGAGAAGAACTTTTCCATAAAAGGTAACGCCGCAGCTAGGAGATTTTGCAGGGAGATTTTGCATGTTGTAACATGCCTGGAGCAGCTTCTGCGACAATCGGTTCCCAGTTTCAAACCAATCCTGGTCACTACCAGCCTGGTCCAAATTCAGATGACTGGCTCAGAAGTAACAGGACAAACCCCCTCTGCAGCTGTTAGGCCATTTCGTGACACAACCTGCACTTTGAGGAGATTACTTTGCACTTTCAGAAGAAACAACTGAATACAGCCGCAGCGTTTACCTCCTTAACTGATATGGAGCCTTTGCACATGCCATTTTTAATTTGAAGATTTTGGATCCCTGAATAGAGCTCACCTGTCTTTTCACTATAATATTCCTGATCCTTTCCTTTTCTGTTGATTGTGCCTCTATTTGCAGATTTCCGAGAGGAGAAATGTATAACCAGTTCTCCTCTTGCAAAGTACCCAAGGAAAGAAATGGAAGTATCTTGTAAATCCCAAACCAAGCCAGCATAAGCTAGTGAGTTCAAAGGGAGGAAAAAACCTGTCATATACTGGAGATAGAATGCAAAGGTAAGAAAGGATCCTGTGTGTGTTCTCGCCTTCTTACAGACATAAGAGATTCGTTGCAGCCTTTAATTGCTGGTGGGGGTGGAGAAAATAGACGGGTTGAAGAAGAGTGCCAGGGAAAAAATAATGGAAATCTGACCAGTGACAGGAGCTGATTACTGTTGGCAGAGTGTATAGGTTTCAAATTCATGCTGTGACTTAGGAAATAAGTCCTGGCTGGGATGCATTTTTCTGGAATATCCCTAAGGAATATCTATCAGTGATTCATCTAAGCAGCCACTGGATATCATTACCACTCTACCAAAAACTGAAGATAAAATAACAACCTGAAAGAAATAAAAGAAACAAGTGCCCCAGATTTTCTCTCAAACTGTAGCAAAGAGATCACAAGGGTGGGGAAGGAAGGGAGGGGGGAGGGAAGAGAGGCCTGAACTTTTCATCTGCATGTCCTCAGTTTGCCTTTAAGCTGTGTACATCTAGTTTACTCTTGTCAGAAGCTACCACCACTGTACTTTGTAGCTCTTAAAGAAAGAGATAATTGCCTTTTTTTCCAGTCACATGCTTACTAACTAATACAGAAATTTTTTTTTTCCCCAGCCCTACACAGTAGGACCTCCATCACTCAAAATAGTATAAGCTTTGCTAAAGATGTTAATGCATTATCCAAAGCAAATACAACGCACAGGCTCTGACAGGTTCACATTTTGAAGTCCCTTTTGAACTCAGAATTTCTCTCATTTTTGTCAGATGAACAGTGGCCAATTATAAATTATGGCTCTTTCCTAAGGCCACATCCCAACAGCACCTAAATGATTCTATGATTACCTTCCAGCTCTTATAGGTTATGTTCCTATTGGATATGTTATATTAAGCTGGTTTTATATCTCCAAATAGTTGTTGGGTATTTTCCCTACTGTGGTAGGTTAATACATAACTAATCATATGGAAGAAAACAGAAGAGGGAACTAATTCTAGCAAGAAAAAGCCTTATAAACTTTTTTTTTTTGAGTCAAAGACATGCCAAGAAACCTATTTTTATCCATAGCATCAGATACTCAGCTGGACCTCTAACAACAGTTCACTAATTTACATCAGATGCCCCATAGGGTCTATTTGATTTGCAAGTAAGTAGAAGATTGTTATTGAAATCACTGTTCTTATATATAAATATATAGCTGATCCAAAGAGAATGTAAATATCTACCACAAACCAAATCCAGCCTAGATTCTCTGAACCTTGTAGGAATTAATTGCAAGAATTACACTTTGGAGCTTTTAAAGTAAGAGATAATTGCCTCTTTTTCTGTCACGGGCTTACTAATACAGAACTTTAGTTTTTCCCAATCCTCCACAGTGGGACCTCCATAAGTCAAAGTAATGTAAACTGTGTGAGAGATGCTAATGTTAAGCACTACAAAAATATTCAAATGGGCTATACAGTATTTCAAGTGTGAAACAAAGCCTGTGGGTTCAGGAAATATTTCTTCACCCAATTCAAGGAGAATATGTAAACAGGATTTTCTAACTCTTCATAGTCCGCAGGGATCTTACTGTAGTGCTAATCCCCACAGCATCTCAAGCCCTGATTCAATGAAGACATAAGACAGTCATTCCAGCCTTGGGGGGACTACTCAAGTGCCCAAAGTTCAGTCTGTTTCTAATTAACTTGCCGAGCTACAACCTAGGTCAACAAACTAACATTTCCAACAGGAATCCCAGAGCAGCTACTGTCTTCCCCTGTTTTATCATGGGTGCTTGCTAGTCGACTTATTTTCATTCAACTACAAGATGGTCTTTCTTTCAAAAGCCCACTTGCATTGCTCTAATTCCTGCTAAAATATTTCACACCCTGCTAGAAAGCCCACTGAATAAGAGATTAGAAATAGGATCAAGTAGAGGATGTTTAGCTCTCTCCTCTTCAGTACAGTACCTATGAACAAGAACTAGGTATATCCCACAGTGTTGCAGTTCCTAAAATAGCTACAGGAAGAGGAGACAGTGAAATGCAGAAGCCAGGGTGTAAATTCTCTTGTGAATTCCTATCACAGTTTGCTACTAATTGAGAAAGTAAATAAAAAAGGTCCTGACAATATGCTTTTTTCTAGTGGGGGCTATTCTCATTAAATGCAAAATAAAAGGTTGTTGCTTCTCCTTCTGACTGGAAAACCTTTACAGCAGAGAGAATGTTTCTCTTCATTTAAGGAAAAAAGACCCAAAAATATATTAATACCAGGCTGAGTAGCAGCTGCATTATGAAGTTTCAATATTTTCTTTGCACTTCATGGCAACCTGCAGCGAGCTGCCACATCCTTAGGACTGTACTCCTAATGTCACCCATAGGTGTAGTTGTGCAACTCCATATGAAGGGACTCATAAAAAATTCTGCCAAGAGTTTGGCTCCTGGTTTTTACAAGTTCCCTGAAAGGCCAGGGCTTGGGGGACAGAGGACACAGGATGACTGGGCAATCATGTAAGTAACCCTGAAGGATTAAGATGAAGGGTTACAAGCAACCAGCATAGAAGCAGATGAACTGGAAATTTTAAAAATGCAGTAGCCTCCTAGGAAAAGTATATGTATTTACAAAAATTCCACAGGCATTCGTACCCTTTCAGCTGCAATCACACCTTCATTTGAAATTTATACATCCACTTAAATTCAAAATACCCCTGTCTTCTTAAGATGCAGACTTAGATTATTGTCACTCTTCTACAGTAACATGACTTTTACATCCACAAGAGGTAGGGACAGGAAAGTTATTAAAATGTTCTGGTCACTGGACTCCAAAAACTGGGATCACAAAGAGGTCTCTAATGACTAGTTCACCTGGCAGCTTTCAAGCTAGGTACAAGGAGCTGAAATTTCTGCTCTTCAGATGAAGGCTTTTATGAGGAAACAGATGAGAGGAATTCCAAAAAGAAGAAGGAAGGAAAAAAAAAAAAGTGGCATGCAGAGAACACACAAAGCTGTGGTGTAAAGGGTGTTTGTTTTCTCTGGGATGACAATATCAGTTGGCAAGTAGAAAGGCAGTAGCAGATTTGCTGATTAGCTCAAGTAAATGCTAATACAAAACTCTAGCTCACTTTGCAAATTCTGTATATAGCTAGAAAACTACTTTTCACAAATGTCCTGGGGACTTTTCATCATCTTTATTACTATGCTACTGTATAATTTCTCCTGAAAAGGGAATGTATCTTAATGTGTAATGTGACACTACATTTTTTCCAATGACATAGTCATTTAAGAAGTTCCCCCCAACCACCATTTTCCCGCACATACACAGAGATGCAGTAGTTCCCCATTCCCTCAGATTTACCACTACAACAGGTGACTCAAATGATCTAAATTACAAAACTAACTTTCGCAACAGTCATTTTTAACCAAATCAATTTCTGTGGCCAGGTTACAGCACATCCCACAGACGGTTATGATGACAAAACTCTGGAGAGAGGTGAGCTGGGGCAGAGGCAGGAGTGACTAGCCCACAGGTAGAGGAGGGGAAAATGACTTAAACTGCTTTGTTAAGAAAAATGCAATGTGGATTTGCAACCTTAATGTAAGGTGTGTGTTGCAGAATTCAACCCTGGTGTAACCCTATAGATCGTTGCAGCCATGCAAGGAATATACTTAGGAGTATATGAATCAAAAAGTGGAAGAGATGGGGGAAAGCAAAGCACCACTTTTTAGAAAACTACTTAAAAATGGTCTACTATTCCTTTTGTAGATGACCTAACATAACACACAGACAGGTATATGAATCAATAGTGTTGTCAGGAAAGATGAAGATTTGGACTAAGTCATAATTCTGAGAAGGAGGAACTGATCAGCTGGGGGGAAGGACTGACCTGTGGTTCTCAGCAGTACTTATCTGAGAAATGAGAAAGATATGCCTGGATTGAAACCTTTGGTAGGAACCAGACATGGCAGGAACTGTGAATAAGAGGATGAGACACTGGTGTGAACTAGAGTGGAGTAGGAATCAGGTCTGGATTTTATCCCCAGATCTAAACCAACCTGCTGCGTGAAGCTTAACTCACTTCATCTCTTCATTTTCCTTTTCAGCATTTGCCTTTCAGCTCTATTTAGGTGACAAACCCTCTGGGCCAGGAAGTCTGCGAGTGGATGTGTGTCTGTGTGTACTACTGCAAAATACACTGTGATTTTGATGTATTAATTATTTGCTTGACTTTTTTAGTGCTTTTTCTCCCATTGTGCTAGGTGCTGTGCAGGCGGAGGCAGAAAAGACAGTCAATTCTCCAGAGGTTATTCAAATATAAAGTATGTTCATGTCAGACTCACAAGCAAGTTATTACTGCACAGCGAGTAGCCTACATCAGCTGAAGCATAGTAACTGTTCATATAGGCACTCCTAGCCAGGAACAAATGGAAGATAATTCTTTTTAGCCCAGTCCACAGTGAAAAGGGATTGACAAAGTCAAATTACATGGTGTTCTCTACCATCTGAGAGTACACACAGACAGTTACTGTGGCTCAGGCAGTGAGGAGGAACTGGTTAAACAATGGTAACTTACACAGAAAGTTTGAGTCCTAAGAGAAGAGAATCATTGGATACAAACCGGCAGGGGACTGGTAAGAATGTTAGCTTCACACAAATAAAGAATAGGTTTCATGGCCAAAGTGGGTCACTTTGATATCAAGTGCAACCATGCAGAAGAGTTCTGTGGGTTCTGTAATAAATTAAAGGGAGTTTTTTCAGAAAATGAAGCATTTCTTGAAAAATACTTGTGTGCATTTTATAAAATATTCCCAAAGAACCCAAAACTTTGACAGAGCTGGCAAAATGGCATCGCCTTCTAATTCTACTGCAGTAACATCGCACATCGAAAGGATTAACATCTACAGATTCTGACTAGTGCCCATGACTAACAACTCCTACAACAGCAGCATCACAGGATCACTGATAACATTTCTTATCAGTTACAGGGAAGCTATCAAGATTCTGACTGTAGCCAAATGACTTACAGTGAAATTTGGTCATGAACTGATTTGATTGTATAATGATTATTCAGCTAGAGGGATAGAATCTGATTTTCCATTTGCTGCTATCCCATGCTCCTCACTTATCCTAATGATGCAAGCTTTTGGTTTTAAAGACCATACTGGTTGTGATGTATTTGATCTCTACGGTGTTTTGAATGGAAGATATTTCTGTCCTTTCAGGCCTCTTCTATGGCAAGTAGAAGTGCTAACTGCTTGTGGGAGTGCTGATTAGAGCAATTATAACTTCATGTACCTGTTGAGGCAATGAAACTCCCAAGGCATTAGCTGCTATTTACATGTCTTATTTATTATGCTCACATTTTTATGCTTCTGTCAGGAATGATCAATCAGACATATTGGTAATGCAGAGGTGAAGGACTCCCTTACTGTCATTCTTAACAGCAGTTTCCTTGTAGCTTGCAATGAGTGAGGGGTGAACCCTGAAGTGCAAAGGTTCAGTTGAGCTGAACATACCTAGACTAGATGTATGTGAAAATTATCTGCCACCTTTTAGCTTGTTACTTTCACAACACAATTCTGTAATTACTGACTCCAGAAGCAACACAACAACAGCTGTTCTTGTGATATTTCAATACCACTGGAATTAGGAGAGGTAAGAAATTCAGAGGTGTATGACAGCTTTGAAAATATCTGTTTCAGTATGAATTTAACTCAAAATGAGATTGTTTTTGCCATCTCTAGGCAAAAAAGACATGGACTAGACACCAGAGGAAAAAATGGGGAAGGGCCATGATGGTCAGGATTATTCAACTCAGAAGTAATAGCTGTTTCTTAAAGAAAAATGGTGCTGTTTGGAACAGTTCAGATGGACAAAGAGCAGCAGAGGAATACCTAGCATGGTAGTTGAATGGAAAATTGGATTTCTGGAACACTTTTTAAAATAAATTCTCATCTTCAACTAGGACAAGAAGACAGAAGTTCCAGGTTGCTAAAAGGAGCTACACTATTAATGAATAAATACAACTATTTCGAGGATAAACCAAAAATGTTATTACTGTTTTCTAATTACTTTCATTTCCTGACTTTCACCACTGAAATGGGGAAAGGCAGATGCTCAAGAAGCCATGAAATTGCAAGAATTTGCAGTTCCAGGTTCCCTACTTGGAAGGCAGCTGAGAGGTTCAGACAGTAGGCTAAGAAAAACCAGGCAGGTTTCATAATGTTTCCACGAAATCAGCAAGCTTTGATGCAAATTTTGCTTCTTTGTTCTTTTGTACCTCACAATGGGGATCTCTTTCACCTTAAAATATCTATGGAATAGGCATAAATGGAGTAGTTCCTCATGTGGCTTATGAAGCAATCAATCAAGCCACCTCCTGCTTTTCTTCATGGCTTCTAGAAGGGGCTAAAACATCTAACAAACTCAAAATAGAATAAGCATTCAGATTTGCTGGAATAACCTCTTTCTCCAACTTTGGGAGCCTCATTGGAAGAAGGACATCAACAAAGAACAAAACTATTCAGAGAAGGGGAACAAATATGCAATGCAGGGTTGCATGCAATCACTGGGATCCATCTGGCAAACCATCACTCCTCCAGTGGTCCAGCAGACCAGGGGTATGAACAGAAGACAGTAAAGTGGTTGGAGCTAACCTGTTTCTTTGTATTTGCAACAGATTGGGACTAGGAAACCACAATGGGTCCATTTCAGTGCTATGAGAAGCATGTCTCACTTGAGGAATGGTAAACTGCAACATGATATCTCAGCCCCTTACAATTGCCTGGCTAATTCTTGATCACTGCACATAGATCTACAGGACTGGGTTTAGAGACTTAGAAGACATGGCATTCAAAGCTTGGGAAAACAAAAATTAAAACAATTTGAATTCTATTGGCAAGAATAAATTAAAAGTATGGTTAAAACTACCCAGGAGCTCATTGTTTTCTTGATATTTAATATAAAACTGACACTGAAATTAAAAGGTTATAAATATAAAGCAAACAAAGAAACATTTATGCTGTATGAGATGCACCTGTGGAATTCATTATCACAGAAGGTCAGAAGTGTTAAACTGTGGATTTTTAAAGATCTAGATAGTGACCATGCATAGCATCTGTAATGATGTGACACCAAGTTAATAATTTATTCTACCTCAAAAATTTTGGCTTCATCTGATTGCCTACCAGGTTCAATGTAAATTTTTTCCCTTCTGCTGCAGTGATGAGAAATTGTAGTCATACTCTTTTTTGGAATGTTTTCCATCTCCCTGTGCCTCCCCCCTCCCGCCCCAAAAAAAAACAAACACCAAAGGCAGAAAAGAGTGAAGAGAAGTTCTCTTAGGCTGAGGTTTCCCATTTATAAATTCAGAATAAGGTGCCTCCACATTTTTGGACAATAAGCAGGGCTGGGAAAACTCTGAAGTGCCTGATTCATGTGAGGAGTTACAAAGTGAGACCTTCAGATTGTTTCGTAGATACTGCAGCTTGTAGTGAACTGTAGGTGGTTTTTCACCAGCTCCAGAATTTTTCTTCTTAGCCCTTAAATCCCACATAGACATCTTCCATTGTTTGGAAATGGGATTTCTCCTGAATAGCTTAGAGAAAACCATCACATATTTCTAGCTTATGCTGTATTTTGGTTTTGTGCTGATGGCTGAGATTCACAGACATTTCAGTCACAGTCTGAAGGGTTTGGGTATTCCACAGAGACCATAGAGGCAGAAGCTGCCACTCTGGGTCTTCGTTCTGGCTAATTCAGTGCTGTGTCTGTCCATGGGCAGGAATACTTGCTTCAGAGAAGAGCCACAGACAAGATAGGTGTGAGACAGTATGTTTTACATGGACCACTCATCCTGATTTCCAAATCTTAGATTGGTTCAAGAACTGAAAAAAAAGAGTTTTATCTCCTTTCCAGTCTTAGCTAGACTCATAAACATTCAGTCCTTCTTTGAATCTTCTTAAATTCTTTACCTTATGACAGGGCAGTTGATTTCAACCAGTGCTGATCTTGATTAATTTTTTTAAGTCTAGCTGAGCGTTTCACTCAGCTAATGTGTCCAGTACAGGACACATCATGGGCTAATGACCTGATCTACTCTGGGTATTCTAATATCATTATAGCTGTCAACAGAAGAGGGCTGAGGAGGAAGAGCATCCTCTTGACAATGTCCCTCAAAAATGAAAAAAAGTCTTCTTCACACAGCTATGGACTTAAAATTGTCAACCACATATCATTCATATCATTAATTCATATCATTAATGAGAAGATAAATATCTCATATACATGCTCTGCAGAGCACAACAGCTACTGCACTAACACTTCCTTTTTAACAAAAATTCAGAAGTCCTTCTTGGACATAAACAACCCTGTCCCATCTGAGGAAATAATGAAAAAAAAAAAAAAAAAAAAAAAAACCAAAANAACCAAACTTATTAGAGCTAACCAGAATGAAATACATCCAGGAATGAATAATGCCCAAGGAGACCTCAGGGTCAGAGTGGGTAGTGAATCAGACATTGACAATGAAATATGGCAGGGCAAAAGAAAGCCTGTAAATGTGGTCTGTCATAAAAGAGAGAGAGACTGTGTCCAGAAGGCTCTCATGGGAATACTCTGCAAATACTCACTGAGTTCCTGACCTGTCATTGCCAAAAAAAAAAAATAATGAGGGAACTAGAGGAAGTTCAAAGAAGAGCAATCAGAATGATCTGCAGGCTGGAAAAACTCAGCTGTGTGGAAAGACTAAAATGGCTAGATAATGGCAGTGGTACCTAAGTGGCTTTTCCAGGTGATTTGCTTAAGCAGAGTTCACAAAAATATGGAAAGCAGAATCCAGGCTTTTTACACTGCTTTGGCTTCTGCAGGTTTCATACAGAGTCCTTAGAAGCCAACGCTGCACTGAAGAGGGACTCCGCCAACACAGTGACTGTAGGGAATAGCTTGAAGGCTTCCTTAAGGAGCCCAGTACCAGATTCAGGGATAACAGCTATGCTGTGGAGATGGTGCTGCAGCACAGTAGAAATTACAGCACAAGCAGCAAGATCGTTATGTGAACTTCTGGTGCTCAGAGTATTTAAATTATACTAAAAGCCTTGAAATGGTCCAGAAACAGGAGGACACAAAGGTGGCTTAGAGCCAGCACAGATCCATTCTGAAGACATACAACAAGCAGAAACTGTGAGAAGTGATTAGGAGGAAGGGAAGAAAAAGAAAAAAAAAAAAAAAAAAAAAAAAAAAAAAGAAAAAAAAAGACTGCTTAAGATTGACTAGCAGGAGAAAAAAATACATCATAAAGGTCAAACCTAAGACTGTGGAGATGTGAGAGGCAAATGACAGAAAGCTTCACTTCTTGCAACATTTGCCATGAATCTTAAGGGGACACCATGCAGCTGAATTGGAGTGGACTCTTGTCAGGTAAATAATAAACTGGCAGGCAATTTCCATCTTGTCATTTAATACTTAGATTAAAACACCTAAAGCCTTATTTGAGGCTAGAC
>VYZW01045633.1:88981-104269 GCA_013401315.1 Balaeniceps rex
GGCCTGGGGGGGGGGGGACGACTGTACAACGTGCCTGTGTGCAGAGGGGCTCCACGAGTCCCACAGCAAAGCCGAGATTTCAGTTCTTTCTGCATTAAGATTAGTCATAACCTCGTGAGTGGGGAGCCCTCTGGGAAGAGGGGGCCCGAGCAAAGGCAGGCACCTGGAAAATCCTCCTCCACTGCTTCCCATTCACATAGAAACGCCACATGTGATCACCCCCACAAAATGTCATCTCCATTAATAATTCACTGAAATTCTTGATTCGTCAAGTCCAGGAAGTTCCCGGCAAGTGTGGGAAAAGACCAGTCGGTCATCTCTGGTGTCAAGAGAAGGAGTTAAAAACGGCTCCGAGGATGAGAAACCGCACAGGACGAACACAGAGCTCACAACAGAGGAGCATGCCTCTCCCTCCCCTTTATCCCCCCCTCCCCTGATTTTATTCTGCTTTTACTATCACTACCAAACGATTAGGCAGAAGCTGGCTGCTCTCCACCTCAAGCACGGAGCGGCTCTCGGGGGAAGGGGGGCTGCGTAGCACAGCCCTCCCCCTCTGCCCTCCCACCGCATTCACTTGCAAATCCCTGCCCGCCCGCAGAAGCCCTCTCCGCGCCCGCTTCGCGCCCGCTGCGCGCCTCCCCGTCCCCGGTGCGGCGGCTCCGGTGGCTCCGGCATCCGCAGCGCCAGCGCCAGGAGTGCGTGTGCGTGTGTGTGTGCGAGTGTGTGTGTGTGTGTGTGTGTGTGTGTGTGTGTGTGCCTGCCAGGGAGCCAGGGAGGCAGGCAGGCAGGGAGGGAGGAGTTTGGCTTCCCCCCCCCCTTCCCTCCGCCCCCCCCTTCTTTTTTTTTTTTTTTTATTAATCAGGAGCACTGAATGGAAACCAATCAGATAGAGAGCCCCCTCGGCTTGGGCTGCCTGCATGCTGGAGTTAAAAAGTGCTGCTGGCCGAGCGGGAGCCCCAGTGAGAGGCGGGGAGGCTGAAGCGGCGGCGAGAAGGGGCCGGGGAGCCGCGCTGCCGCCGCGCCGACCCGGGCAAGGCTCGGCCCCGTCGTCCCTGCGTGCCGGTAAGGAGATGCGGTTTTGCACTTCTTTAGGNGGCAGCTGTCTTGCGGAGGGCTCTGTACCCCACCGCCGGGCCGGGCTGTCCGCCCCCGGGGCTCCGTGGCGTGCCCGGCGGCTCAGGGGTGTGTGGGGACCACGTTTACTGTCATTTTAAGTCGGGCGAAGGGATGCGGCGTTTTCCTGGGAATTGTTATCGCCACCAAGACACTTCGGTGGAGGGGAGGTGGTGAGAGCGGGAGGAGGGTCGCGTGTCTTTGGAAGGGAATAATAATAACAATAACAACAATAATAATAAAAGGAGAAGCGTGATAAATAACTAAAAAATAATAATAAAAAAAACCTCTCTCGGTTTCTTGCCCAGTTGCTGTGAAATGGATACAGGGCAAAACCCTTCGGATCATGAGCAAAATCCATGGCAAAGTGCAGAGCTGAATGTAGAGCACAGTTGAAATGAGGCTCTCCCTCAGCAGAAAGAAGGGGGCAGAGGGGGCAGATCCAGGGACGTTACAGGAATTGACAAATGTGAAATCTTTTATTTGATAAAGGAATGGGTTGGGGAGTGATGGAGGTGGTGGAAGAAAGGGGGTAGGCGTACAGGCATTTTACAGGAGAGAAGTTGGATAATTGCAGAAAGAAAGCGCTGAATTTGGTTATGTTGTAAATGTTTCTAAGGAGCTGGTAACGTACTCTGTATGTCAGATAAATTGAACTATTTATATATCCACATGTATATAATACCTACATGCACACACAGGGAAAGCAATACACAGCATGTATACTATATATATGCATTCTTACGCAAAAGGTTGAGTCAAGAGATAAGCAATAGCAGTAGAGGTCAGTGGCTGTGGAAAGAAGTCTTGTCACTGCTGCAATAAAATCCATATTTTATGGAGAGTTAAATGCAGTACTTTGTAAGTGCAAGTGGATGGTCACCTAAGTAACTCCTGATGACATTCAAGGATCAAGAAGTTTAATGACCAAAATTACTCCCAGCACGATGGCACAGCTGCTACTTTTACACAAACCAAGAAGATGGGGCACCTTTTTGCTTGTATGATGTGGGATTTTAAAGTTCTGTTAGCACTGCATGGGAGACTGTAGTAAAAATTACTTACAGAGTGTAAGGACAGTCCTTTCTCCAAATTTACTGTTCTTCTAGCGCAACTGGACTAGAGAGTACATCTTACATGTGTACTTCATGAGCTGTATGCATGAACATATGCGCAAGGAGAACACTACAATCAAAAGCAAGGTTATTTCTATTCCCTTTTGTCACAGGACCATATGTAATAGCACCCTGGAAATAACATAATTCCAAGGGAATAGAATCGCTTGAACGTGCAGACCTCTTTGGTTTTAATCAAAATAGATGTAACTCTCCCAGTCAAGATAAAGCCTTATCTCATGTATTTGCTGGGCTGAAGTCTCTATTATGCAGTCAGTTCTGTGCAAAAGTGCTTGCATATTACTTAAAGCATTCCATAAAATTGATTAACATCTGTTCCTGAGCAATATAATGCTATGGATAATGGTGCATCCCTATTCATTTCTTTTTTTCTAATTCCTGTTTAAAGGCAATAAGTTTGCATGTCACTGGAGAGTCGGGTAGGGCTTGGAGGCTTGTGGTCAAAATCAAGTAGATTCCTTTATCATGGATATATACAGTTTTAAAGGCCTGGCAGCAATGACACAATTGGATAGCTCCTTTAAACAGCCCAAACATGCTAATAAAGACTGCAGGGCTGAATCCCTTTTTCCTCCCCTCTCAGATGTTATCTGACACAGCACCGGTAAATATATACTCTCATATGCTTCTGGCTTTCAGCTGCACCGTAATCTTTCTCGACATATTTCTAGTGGCTTGCAGTTGACTTTTGAGCTGGGGGAGGGAGGGGGAAAGCAGCCAGTCTTTTCAGAATAACGTAATCAGAGGCAGCAATACATTTTTTTTTCCCAGGGAAAGTGGCATTGATTCAGTCCTGTTGTAGTTCTCTGCAATTATCCTTTGCAGCCATTTAAGGAACTAGGGTCCCCATAGGGACTTATTAGTCCCTCTAGGTATTTTAGCCTTCACACCAGTTCACAGCTCTTGCATATCTCCACGCCAGCACTCCAAAGATTACATTTATAGACATGGTCATCATTTTCTAACCAAGTTGTTCAGCTAGAAAAATGCATCTTAACTTTGACTCTTCCCTCGCTCCCTCCCTCCCTTGCACAGCCCTCCCATGCAAACAGTAAGCTGCTGCTCAAGGCAGCCTTCCCTTTCATAAAGTTTGCATTTTGCCATCTGCTGTTTCAATAATATTTAGTTGAGAGACTTCCTTGAAAGCAAAACACACACATTAAAAAATGTTGGGGGGGGTGGGGGCAGGGGGTGTTTCCCTCCTTTCTGCTGAAGATCTCAAAACTAATGCAAACTTGATAGAAGTTATGAATGTGCTTGTGCTCCTCACCAGCTGAGATCCTGCCAGAGCACCTTCTCTCTGCGAGCAACCCTCTACTCGAGGGTTCACTGGGTTATTTCGGGCAGGATCCTCCCCCCAGTCCTTTATCCCCTCAGGTCTCCTACATCACTTTTGCTTTGACTGAAGATTTCAGCACACTGATCTGCTGCTTGTTAATAGTCTCCTGCAGTATTTCGGGCTTTGGAAGGAATCACTGTTGAGTTTTCCGGTGGATGCCTGCGCACTGTGTAGTGGTCAAGCAGATCTAGAGGGCACTGACATTTATCTGTTGTTAAATGAAATGGTGGTCTCCATCTCTTGCTTAACTGAACTCTTTAGTGTGCCGTCTGCCCTTTGTCGACTACTTTTAAACTATGTTCCCTTTCTAGTGCAATCTTGCAGCATTATGGCTCAAGATGGGCAGGAAATTGCTTATGGATCTCCTTGGAAATGGTGGCTAATTACTAAAATGAAAGGTAGCTCAAGTCTATAAAAACGAGTGGGTAGAATACATTGGAAACAGCAGGCCCCACTGTGATGGTGCCTCATCTTGCATAATGGTTGCAATTCCTCTAGTGGCTCTGCTGCAATTATACCAGAATAAAGTAGAATTGGTTTTCAGTATGTTTTGATTATCATAAGCATGCGGGAAATGTCATGGAGGGACTGTGCCTTGGAAGCTGGGTGTTAGGGAGGCTTCTTCATTAACCCCTTAAAGACCTAGTTAGCTGCAGTAACTGGATTTTTTCAAAGGCTTTGCATCATTTGGGGTTTGCTTCTTTTTCCTTTTTTTTTTTCTAAATAATTACTTGGGTTCACAAGTCTCAGAAACAGGGCTGATAAATCTAGTTGTGATTATCCTGACTGCCATGTGGGGCCAAATTCAGGACCTTTTCAACATAAACCTTTAAAGTGAGTCCCCCATCCTGCACATGAAGTGAACAGCTCTGTGCACTGCCAAACCCAATCTCTTCTGCTGACTCTATGCAGGATTCAACTTGCAGTATAAACATGGTTCTCAAGTTTAAATGTGTTCTGGTTGAGATAAAAATGCAGTAGCAGCTGGTTTGCTCATGCTGCTTGCTTAGTCATGGCAGCCCTTTCCGAGGGGTCTGGAGAAACTGGGCTCTGTGAGGAGAGAGGTGTTATGACATCTTGCCTTGTTTCATTTGTGATGGGGAGAGACGAGATGTAGAGGAAATGTTTAGTGCGATTAAACCCAGCTGTTATCTGTCTTTATTGCTTAACAAAAGGTACAAGGTGGACTATTAGTCCCTGTCTGAGTTTTAAAAACACCCTTGAAGAATGCATAATTAATGCAAAACATCAGCAGAAAAAGTCATCCTCTCTGGGTTGTGTTGTGAGTGACGCTGCAGTGGAACTAGGTGGAGAAAGTGCTGGATAAAAGCATTTTTAACATTTGAGTTTAAGTACTTCTTTTCACATCCATTTGGGTTTTTCTTGCCATAAATCTCAGCCTAAGAGCTTCTCTCTCTTCCTTCCCTAACGACTGGCTGATATCTGTTGGGAGTCCATCCAGCCTCGGGTTCCTAAGCTTCTCCAGGGCACTGCTGTGTGTCCTAATCCTGATCGCCCATCAGTGGCTTCCCCTCCCTGTTTCAGGCAGTGTTATCCCTCCTTGCACCCGTGACCATCCCCTGTACTTGCTCCAGGTGTGGCTGGTTGCCAACATTGTCTTCCACTTTATTTATTTTCCCAGTTGTGCACTTGGCACTGAAAGGCCCAAACAAACACTGTGAATATTTATATTTATGCTTTTGTTTGTTTGTTAACAAGAGCATTCCCAGAAGAAACTAGGATAACTGTAGTTCAGGACTGTTTAGAGTGGTGTGAATTAATGTTACTGGTTGGCACATCCAGTCTTGTGGAGCTGCTCACTCCCCGAGTATTTTCCTCTTTCAAAACCAACCAGAAAAGACAGTTTTTCCTGCAGCTGCAACCCCCATAGCAGCAGCAAGGAGCAATGCTGATGGGGAAGGGAAACTGCGTCTTTCTGGTGAGAGGAGCCTGTGAGCCCTGCCAAGATGGAAAAGGCACGTTTGGCATGGCGTCCTTCATAAGTTACGGTGTTGGACCTCTAAAAAGAAGCTTTAAGCGAAGAAGGGATTGCTTAACTGCGGCGGTGCCAGAGCACTTGATAGCACTGTGCTAAAACATCCAAGATTACAATGATACTGCGTTATCTTTCTTCACACTCAGCCACAAGACGCCCTCTCCACACTCTCTTCACCAAGCACAGACAAAAGAGCATATACATTTCCATCTGGTCGCATTCAGGAACAGTGCCAACCTTGCTATGTTTTAAGTAACCTGTTCAATAGCAGCTTTATTCTGGCATTGTGGGCAAATATTTTTATGGATTAATTAGCCTGTCTTGTCAGGATATACCTATGTATTTATATATAGTCAGAAAGCACTTAGTTCTAGCCAGAATGTGACTATTAGATTTGATTTGCAACATACATACCCATCGTAACCCCTCAGCTCTTTCCTAGTCACACACCACAACACACAGAAGAGAGCACTTCATGAATGAGATCGGTCCTGTACTATCTGGGTACCTTGGTTCCTCTCAGCTAAACTAATTCCATTATCTTGCTGTAATGTTTACAGCTGCCTGTGAGATAATAGGTAGTGTATCTTTCCAGCATTCCCACTTCTGCATCTAATCGCAGAGCCAGGGCACGAGGACCTAGGAGAAGGGTCAGCAGGAATTGAAAATTAGCACAGAAATTAAACACTAGTTGAGTTTCCTGAGGTATTGCAGGTGCATGCTTGTCTGGGTGTAAGGCAGAGCCGCCTACTCCCTAACTGCTGCATTTCAATTGTCAGTTAATAGCTTCTATAAGCACAAAGGCTGCTTAATCAACACGATCATTAGCATGTAGCTCTGCTTTGGTGTGAAGGGTAAGACCAAACTCAAAGAAAATACTTGTCTCTGATGGTAACTCCACTTTGCATTCTCGAAGGTCACAGGGATCCAGACCTGTCCTGCATGTAAGGTGGTGGGGTGGTGGGAGAACCACATGCACCTGTGGGTCCCAAATGGGGTGCTGACACCTTGCAGCACGGGGACCAACATCCATACTGACACTATCAGCAGAGGGAAAGCCCTCTCGCTTAGAAAGATATCTGTGTGTCCTCCTCCCTCATCTCCCCCAGTTCCAATACATTAACAAAAATAATTGAAAGCACGGTTGCTTTTAGTTTTGCCCTAAGCATTCAGGTGAAATCTGTTTCCTCGTGGAATTGATTCTCTTTGAGTGCCTGGTGGTTTGTAACTTTAGGGTGTCATTATTCTGGCAATCATTATTTGACAAAAGTATCTTCATGGACAAAAAGAAAATTAAATAGCTTATAGTATCCTGCCAAATAAAATAACACTATCATTGTGAGATGCTCTGTGGACATTTGGCAGTCTTGCTTCAAGTAATGGACAAGGCATAGTTGATTGACATGGGGCCTTCACTCAAAAGCTGTTCCAAGTATTCCACAATGTCTAAAAAATACGTCTTCACCACACGGCTGCCCTGCAAGACTGGCCTGTATAATTGGCCTTGTTTTACAGCAGAGGGAAGCGAATCACAACGGAGGTGAGTGACTTACCCAAGGTCACACGAGGAGGCCATAGCACAGCAGGGATGCTGAACCAGGATCTACAGCAAGAACAGCTTGCAGTCAACCCTCCTGCCTCTCTGCTGCTCACTCGAGTTCTTGGAGCTGATCAAAGAATGGATGGGGGAAAAAATCAGATTTGGGTCTCTTTTTTCATCCAAAAGCAAGCCAATTATTTTTCTCAAGGACTCCTTGCAGCCGCTTTGACACTCTCTCCCCAAAGGATTTTCTGGATGTTTTTTGCTTGTTTGTTAAGCTGTGTTCTGCGTGGAGGGGAAGGGGGAGGCTGGGTAGCTCCAGAGCCGTCCAGGACAAGACTGAATATCTTAT
This sequence comes from Balaeniceps rex, assembly GCA_013401315.1. Lineage (NCBI taxonomy): Eukaryota > Metazoa > Chordata > Aves > Pelecaniformes > Balaenicipitidae > Balaeniceps > Balaeniceps rex. The sequence continues at coordinate 96,458 of VYZW01045633.1, forward strand.
TCCCGGGAGAAAGTAATCTGAGCTGTCCCCAAGCAAGGTGGCAGTGACCTTCCTCTCTGCATTGGCTCGACTGGACTGGCCACAGAGTTTCTTTATCATTCCCTGCCTTGTCCATTCCCACCTACTTATGCCTGTGGGAGAGAAGGGGATAAGAAAGTCTCATAAAAGGCTGCCTTTTCTGCATGCTGCTGCCCGTGCTTTGGGGCATCCAGAGGTCACACTGCATTCTCTTGTTCACCTCCATGCCTGTACGAATTCATTTCAAAGCACCCCTGCTTTGTAAACATCTAAGGAGTAGAATTCCCAGTGCATAGATATGAAGACAAGTCAAAGGAAAGTTACTTGAATAAGGACATGGCGTACACCAATACCTCTGGCATGGATATTGATCCTAGTATAAAGAAATAGAAGGAGAAGTAGGAAAAGACTCATAAAAAAGACGCATTAAAGTTATATGGCAGGGTTAGATCCAAATAGTACCAGGTTCTGAGCTGTGTCCCACCTACTATGCCCTAATGCTTTTGGAGCTGGCCTCACAAACTGATCAACCACTACAAGAATTCAAGAGAGCCTATTTCCTCATTTTCACTGCGCGAAGAGTGCTCTGGGAGATCACAGAGCAGGAATATATAGAGCTAGAATCCCTTTCAGGGAGCAAATTCCTTTTGTGAAATTGGTGCTCAATTTAGCTGTCACTGCTGAAAGGGAAAAAGATGCAGAAGCAACTTTTAAGTCCACCAGCCACATCCCTTCAAGCAATCCATGCTGTGCCAGCCTGTTTTATAAAACTCGGTGTTTCATCTAAACTCCATTTAGGTCTAAATAATATTAATGCCCTGCTATGGTATTTCCCTTCTCACTGCTGATAATTACCAAGTTATTTCTGCTATAAACAAAGCAGTGTTCTTCTCTCTCTCTGCCTTATCATACCTGGTCCCAGAGCAGTTTACTTTTAAACATACCAATAAACTGCACTGAAGTCCACAAGACTGTTTGAATACTTAAGTGCCTTCCTGGATCAAGATGTCAGGATCTTGTAATGAAGTGTTTACAGTTTTGCAATTATTTCCATGGTGACCAAACCGTGACCTCCAAAAGTTTGTATACTTGGTGCCCCTAAATAGTAGACTAGGAAAAGCGTGGATGGAAAAAAAATCTGTGTAAGGAATGATCATAATTTCCCATTGAAGTTCCTTCAGCAACATAGCCCTGGCTCATCTGTACAGCATGGAGATGGATTCCCTGCTGTCCTTCTGCTCCCATCAGCAGCTTGGGGCAATTGCAGCGGGGGTGCAGAGGACTGGACTGAGATTGTCACTTGCTGTCTGGATCTGTGGGAACATAGCAGGAGCATCTTTCCTTTGTGCAAGTATCGCCGTGCTTTACATCTCTAAAGTCAGTTCTTAGCTCAGCTTCTTCCTTCTGGTGCCTGTGTCTTCAGGTCATCTGCACTTAAGACAAAGCAGTACATAAGCATCTGAGGAAAAAAGCTGGCCCACTGTATCTTATTTATTAATATTTACAGCCATCAGCACAATTCTGCAGACAATCTAATCTCAAGCAGCTTTGAAATTCAGTGCTTTTCAGAGCAGCATTTCCCATCAGAAACAGAAGCATGCACTCTGGTTTGTAGAAAGGATTTCTCTTCCTCTTGAAAAAAAAAAAACAAAACACAAACCAACACAAAAACAGGCTCCCACTTTTCTCAGCACAGAATTTATATTGTTATTAAATGAAATGTATTATCATATTGTAACAAGTTAGGGTGTTTTTTGCAGGATTTCTGAAGTGGCTCCTCATTAATCTACCGTAATTCATTTGTCAGATATCTCAAAGCTACTTGATATCACACTTACTTTAAGGTATGACAGAGTTTTCCTTAGCAGCAGGTTGTAATTTCAACCAGGCAGGTAAATGTGAGGTCAGAAGCTGGTTGCCACAAATCTAGGAGGTTAAAATACACTGCACATCCTTGTTTCCTGTTGCGATGCCATCCTGAATCCTGGATGAGCAAAAGTAAACACTGGGGTTATTCAGGAACAGTTTTTGTCGTCTTGGAGTGGCTCATTTAATATTAAGTGTATTTTGCATTTATTACAGAAGTATTTATGTTTGGTCAAACTGTCGTTAAAACCACCCTTCACGTGACACAGGCACCTCAGGTGCAGATTTAGTTTCAAGCCCTGAGCCGAGCAAGTGTCTGTTACGTCTCAGATGCTGCGGGTCACCGCGGGACGGAGCAGCTGGAGCAGTGGTGCTGCCTGAGGAGGGAGGGGGGATGAGCAGCAGTAATCCTGACATGGGCAGGCATCCCATCCCCAGGAGGCAGCCGGAAAACTTACTTCTGGAGGCTGAACTTAGCAACGGCGAGCACAGATTCAGTAAGTGTTTGACTGGGGCCAGGTTGGTGCAATCCAAAACACCGGAGGTGTTTTGTTAAGTCCCAAACTTAGTGAGCTTGGATACCACAGTGATAGAAAGTACCAGATTATGGCAGCGGCAGGAGTTTCCAGCTCTGGGAATGGTGGGGTGAGCACAAGGAAGAGATACTCAGCCAGCTGGTGCTTAAAGTTTCGTTCTTCACTTCCTTCGAAGGTGACATGGTGGAAGGTTTGATATTTTTTATATACACCGTTGATGGTAGCGCAGGACTCGTGGTTATCCCAGCTTTATTTACAGGATGTGCTGTATAAAGAGTAATGAGGACATGTTTTCAGGCACCACCTAACACTGTATGTTCTCCTTCCCTTACGTATTTCTCTTCTTCCATTGGACTGTTTCATGCTCATCTGTTGTTTTGTAAGATAACGATCCTTTGCCCAGCTCTGTGCATGTTGCCTCTGGGAAGACAAGGCATGCCAGGAAACCAAAAGTTCAGTAGACATCATTGTGTTGGAAGTAGGTCTTTGCCCTCAGCCGGTGCTTCACGGGGCTGGAAGAGCTCACTCTGTGCTTGCTGTTTTACCATTGACTCCAACTGTCCGAACAGAGCGAAGAGACCAAGCAGGAATAGCTGCAAGATGGGATAGGATGAATTATTGTAAATAACTGAGCTGGGCCATTAGAAATAAGTTGCTAATGTAAGCAAGATTAACTTGATGTGCTGCCTAAAATGAGATATTAGAGATGATAGGGGAGAGAGAGAAAACTTTTCATTTAGATGGAAACAGGACTGATTAATTAAGCAGTAACAAACAAGGAACCTTGCCTTGAATTGAGATGAGGCTTGCAGTGCTAATGTAACACAAAATACAGCTTCCAATTTGTTATTAAATTGAAATGGCTTTTAAAATTGTTTACATTTTTTTTTTCCTTATCTGCTTCTGTGTGGCAAAATGATTATTCTGGCTAGTTAGAGAAACCAATCAGAGCAACAGAAAGTGTAGGTTGAAGGGGGGAAAGATTGTCCTGTTGTGTAATTAAGAAATATACACTAATATCCATGACATCATGAATAAGCACTTCAAAGTAGTAAGTGTGCTCTGTATTGCATATTAAACTAAACAATTAGCATGCTAACAAGCTGCTCTGGACATACAGTGAAAAGGCATTGCACTTAAGGAAATGACTGCTGCTTTTTTTTTTTAGTCTAAAGATCTGTTCACCTGACTGACAAATATTATTAAGGAATAGTGAGGAAGAAGCATTTCTCCTTCTTCCTTTCCCCTTTCTTGCAATTTTGAAAGCAGTTTTAATTTGGTAGACTTTGTGGTTACCCCGTACAAGGGAATTTTTGCTACCCCCCTCAAAGTATATGATGGAAATGTGAGACATTGTGTGTGACAGACAAATCCTATGGAACAACAGGGAAAATAACCTTGTAGCAACATTGCTCTTTTAGTCTCAAACAAGTTTTACTCTTGACAGGAATGATTCTGTGTAATTTATTGTAGGATAGCTCAACAGTAGCAATTTGTCATGCATTGTGATGTAATTTGATGGGTTCATTTCTTAAATGAGTTATGGATTATGGATTACCTCTTGTATATCAACAACAGAGCTGTATCGTTCATGTAAATATTCCCTCAACTTTTCCTTCCTCTTCCAATCCATTTTCCGTCATACAGAGATGACTTTTCTTCCATCTAATCTTTCTACTAATAAGGTGTTTAATAATTTAGCAGCCTAAAAAATGAGCATATTTCAGAGGGGTTGGTATCAATGGCAGTGTAAGAGCCTCAGGCTACAAAAATGTGGATGAGGCTACCAAAGTTTTAGAGCCAGGATCCCAACTGTCTTTCTGCTTCAGGCAGCTATTTTATTAAAGTTGGTATTAAACAACACTGCCTAAGGTCTGATTAACAATTTATGACTTCCTAAGAAGGATTAGCAGAAGCCTATCATTTTTATATTTAAATCTTAATTTGCATCTAAGAGAAACCATGCCCAGGTTTACATTTTCATTATTTATTATTTTTATTATTACTATTGCTGCATCCGAAACATTGCTTATGTGAACATTGCAGGCACCTGTTTCTTGTACTGATCTTTTAGTACCTCATCCCCTCATATATGTCAGAGGAAAAACTGGCCTCTTGCGTCATGCGATGGGCTTGATCCTGCAAAATGACGGCTTTTGTCTCTTCCTGGGCTCAGTTGCTTTTCACTGTCCCTGAAGTCCACTGGGATGGAGGGTGATGGCACTTGGCAGAGTCAGGCTGAGATCTGCAAGCCCGGGAGCTGAATGTTGTCCCGCTAATGTTACTTTAAAGAATGAAATCCAGATGTACATGACCAAGGCTTGCCTGACATACCTTCCCAGAGAGGAATTTTCCTTTTTGACATTTACTTTGTGCAACTGGTCACATCTCTGTCTCAGTGATGTTTTTCTATAAGTCTCCCAGCCCTGCTTATTAGGTTACTGCTGGGCAGCCTCTGCTAGGAGAGGAGGCAGGGGGTGGTCCTGCTGTTATATTCTGGGAAGCAATGGAGCAGGAGCTGTCTCTTTTTGCTGTTACAGAGGCAGCCCAGGAAGGAGTGTGTTACCAGGTGGTAGGGGGTGGGGAGTAGATACCAGTAAATCTGCCGGCCAAACTTGCTCACTCTCCTGAGTATAAAATCAGGCCAAAGACATGCAGCTTAGTGGAACAGAGTGGAATTTATTCCACTTCTGGCAAAGCTATTTTTGATTTTTAATTTTTTTTAATGTTCAAATAGAAAATAATAACAATGGTCTGTTCTGTTATCTCTTTTCAAATTGACCTAGTGCCCCCCCTTGACACTCTCTTCTCCAAGTTCAGCTACTTCAGAAAATTGTATGGCATTTTTTTTTCCTTGCGTGTTTCCATTTCTGATACTATTCAGTGGATTTAACACTCATTTCACCATGGGTTGGATGTGGTGGTCGTAATCTGTAGAGCTAAGGGAAAAGGTGGTCAGCTAGGGGCTATGAGCTCCACTGGCTCGCAGCAAGGGAGATGTTATTTTTATCCTCTTGAGCTTCCCTAGTCAGTAAGACACTAAAAGGCTCAAAAAAATGCTGATATTTAAGCATCTTCATTGCTTTATTTGAACTCTCAACATCTCCATGGCTTTTCTTTTATGCAATAGCTTAGTTTTTGTCTTGGACTTGAGGGCTTTAAGTTTTAAAATACTAGAGCCATAATCTGAAAACTGCTGGTTCTTCAAAGCAAAAACAAGCATTAACACATTCAGAGGAAGATTTCTCATTTTTGTGGCTTTTCAGGATGTGATAAACTGAATTTTAGTTTTAGGGCTGCATTCATATTTCAGGGATCTGCTGTTAGAACAACTCTGAGAACCGCAATCAGAATATTTTCTTGTGGCACTTGTGTTCAGCATGTGCTTGTGGGCCTTTACTGTCAGTGGGATTTAAGCAAATGCTCAAAAGATTGTGCTGAATCAGGCACTGAGCAGTACCTGCGAGGAATAAGGCCCTTAGATTCGGGATTAGCAACACTCAGGGTTTCTATCTTATTCTTAGTTCTGACTGAAATTTTATCTAGTCACATTCTCAGTCAAAAGAGCACAAATGGATATTATTCCATTGACTTCCAGGGAACTGTAATGATAAACATGAGCTGAAAAACTGGACCAAGCAAGCAGAAGAAAATGCATGAATAAATTATCAACAGTGGACATGCCCAGGAACTGAGAGCAGTCAGCTCCCCCCACTCTCTCCTCACTCTCCCGTTAAAAAATCCTCAGCCATGTAGCCAGAGAGCAGAAGCGATATCATGGGACTTCTGTGGCCAGTGACACAGCAAACAACAGCGCGAGCAAATAGTTCATACTTAATCTGTGTGATGAATTATTTATCCAAACTATTCTACAGCAACATATTATTATTTATTTGTATTACATTAGTGCCCACAGGTCCTAATTGTGTGAAGCGGTGCTCTAACCTAATAGAGTCCCAGCTGGCAAATATGTTCAGAGAAATCAGTCTTGGTTGCAGGATTATTTGACCAAAATGTGGCTAACTTCGCAGCAAATCCTATTAGAACAGAGTACTTAAGTGAGTTCTACCCTGTAATAGATGTGTAAGTTAAACACATCAGCTATGCTTTTGTCCAATTAAAGCACACTTATTAAAAAAATAGCTAAATGCCTACTCTATTATGATTCATTCTGTAACTACTGGAATGATTTTAAAGTCTTCTGTGTACAGAATTTTCAGGTGAGGTCGATGTGATTTTCACTCACAATGATGGTTTCTTGGTTCCCTTAAATGAATCAGAAATGAAAAAAAAAAGTAGGTCTGACCATAATGCACAAGAGTATCTTATGTGAAGGAACAACATGGTATCAGGCCTAACAAAGATATCATGATTCTTTGATGAAAGGAAGAGAAAGAACTAAGAAATAAAAAGTGAGGTACAAAACATTTGCTGGGAGCTCCTGGAGGTCAGTGGAGACCATAATATGTGCCTTCAGTGATCTTCAGGATAAATTCTGCCCTCAGTGTCACATATCTTTCCACCGTATTTCTGGATAGGAAAATGGCCTCTTCTTTGCTTTTTCATTTTATTCCTATTCTGTGACTCCACAGTTTGAACTAGGCACTAACTAGTTATATATAGTTATATATGCGCTGTTCCACCTTGGTCAATAGGTTTTTTGTGGTTATCCTGGGTTGCTTTCTGCAGAAAGGATACCAGAGTTTTCTGGGAAATGTTGGCTTTGTTCCACATGAATCTGCAACAGCATGCCAGTTTGCAGACACGGACACAGTGTATGCATCAAAAGAACTGCTAGATGAAAAAAATCTATCAACACCTGGTTCGTACACATCTCTCAACCTCTACTTTTGGATGCTCATTAGTAATCAAGTTCTACCACACCCCGGTGCACTAAAATTTTCTCATGTGGATGTCATTTCCAGGAGAACATGTGGATATCAGCTTGCAGTAGAGTGTCAGCTGGCCTGAATCCAAACCATAAAGCCAAATACCTTCACAGGATGAAGATGTTTGGAGACTGAACTGAGGTCCACGTTGTGCAAGTGACCTCTTCTTGACATGACTGAATGAGGGAAATGCACGAAGTTGTGATCTCTTAACATCTGCTCCTGCCTTTTTTTCTGAATCTCTTCAGAACGAGCAGTAACCCAGCCCTGCATCCACATACCCCAGCTTTAAATGGGTTACCAATACCCATCTTTGCACTTTGCGGCTTGAGTCTTTCTGCTGCTTCAACCCAGCTCTGAAATGTGTCCCTCCAGGTTAGCTTGCATAAACATAAAACCCCAAATTAGCATTGCAAGCAGCCATTGCCCTCAAAACCCAGTAGTTTCTCTGTGCTCAGAGCATATTTGCCATCTGCTAATGCATTAAAAAAAGAAAAAAAAAA
>VYZW01045633.1:107224-135055 GCA_013401315.1 Balaeniceps rex
TTTAAAAGGGAAAAAAAAAAAAAGCTCATTCCAAGATAGCTGATTTGCCGCGGAGGCAGGCACAGGAAGGATTCCTGAAATTTTGTGCCCCTGAGTTACTCAGAAAGCCCATAGCCTGTGTTTTCTCATACCTGCAAAGAACTACAGACAGGGGATTCTCTTATCTCAGGGTGGCATTCACTTTTCTCGCACTCTAGTCACGCAGTGAAAGACCTGCAGAGAATATACCTGATGCATTTAGGTACATTTTTGAATCTTAAAACTTTGACTTGCAATATCTCTTGTGATGGAGGGGGAACAGGAAAGGGGGGACAAAAGACACTTACAGTTTTGCAATGACCCATCAGAGACCAGTTTTTAAAAAGGAATTGGGTAACTCAAGGTTTATGTGTCAGTGCCCTTCCTTTTATGAGTAATCCTTACTCATGCTGAGTTCAAATTTTTTTATAAAGTGCATTTTATCACTACCTTTTAAGGTCTTTTTACCCCAGAGCAGATCATTTGCAAATTTACAATGGAAAAATTATTTCATGAAGCCAGTGGTGACTCACCTGAATTGGAGTTTGCAGACCTGGACACCGGGGTTTGAAGATTCTCTGAGTATTCATGCTTTGTAGACATGCACTGTAACAGAAGCACAAGCACGCAAAAAGAAACCATATGGCATACATTCATAAACAGGACAGATTTTGCCCTCACATTAATAGATGTATATGTATCTAAAACGCATATAGCTGTTCACGCCATGCAGACACCTTTTTCTTCCACTTAGATTTAAGTCAGACCTAAAGCTCAGCCTTAAGTTTCAGTTCATGAGACAGCCAAATCAGTATTCTTCCATGGGAAAAGCAAAGCAAAACCATGTGAAATTTGAAACAGCTGAGGACATCATCCTGTTTTCTGTCGTTTAGACTGTCTGGTCAAACAGGACCTACATTTGCTCTTATTTACATTGGATTATTGGTCTTCCCTCTCCACTGGAGATCCTGGCAACATTTTCAATGGACTTCTATGAGTTTGGGAGGTTGAGATTCTACCCGTAGATTTTGGTGAAATTATTCTCAGCTTATGTGACTAGTAGCAATGAATCAGGCCCTTATATTTTAGGGTTTTGGTGGTGTTTATTTCATCTCAAAATCCACTGCGTATGTCATTCCTTGTTGTCCACTCTTAGCATTCCTTTTCCTTAAAGCTCTGACCTGTTGAGGTAAAGATGTTACCATACAGGGATTTTAATTTTCACTAAAAAAGTAAAATTCCTAGCTCTTGTATACGAAGAAAGCCTTGAAAACATGAAGTCTACCAAGGGGAAAAAAGACAAAACGATCTTAAGTTATTTTTAAGTCAGTCCAACTTATGATTTATTTGGAGATTCGGGGTTGGCAATACAGTTAATTTAATTGCAATAATTTATTACTTCCTTACTAACTAGTAGCTTATTACATTACCAGCAAACTTATCTCTCAGCTTTCTGGAGCAAGGCAGATTTCAGGACTCCACCTCTCAGTTCCTGTGGTCTCACTGGCTCACACTTTTACAGTCTGGCCACAGACACGCAGATGCCTTGGTCACAGGCGGCTAAATAAAACGGAAATGTATCAAGTAAAGGTGAATGATAATGACTGTAACACTTAGTGCTTACATGTTCCTCCATGTCCAAGCGCTTCGCAAGCAGGAACTAATTGTGATGCGTTCAGTAATAATGATATGTTCAGAGAGATGCTAAATTGTGTCCTTACTGTAACAAACTGCTGTGCTGGGATAAGAAATCACTACATTACAAGACAGAGGGAGACAGCTTTAGGATAGTCCCTCTGTAACCTCATCCACCCAGGTCCCTCACTGGAGATCGCATACATCTAGACTTCTGCACAAAGACCTGCTCTTTTTTTGGAGGGGAGAGGTTTGTGCCTTGCCTGCATTGCCTTTGCTTCAGCTGTATCAGTGCAAAGGGGCTGCAGGGCTACAGGAACTTCTGCCTTTGTCTATTCACAAGACACAGAAGAAGGGTTGGGAAAACACTTTTTAACTGCCACAGGTTTGAAGAAAGCTGACTAGCACCCAAAGCATTTTCAGTTACATATTGCAGAGCAAGAGAGTAAAAAAATCCCCTCTCTGCTGCTCTGCTCATACTGCTGTAGGGAAGTCATGTTGTGTTTTCTCCTTGAAGTATGTGATGTCAGAAAAAAATTAATTACTTGAGCAAAAAGAAATAGGATTGCAGGGAAAAAACAGATTTGTAATATTATCCTGATTATAGCTACAGGTAATAGATAATCTCCTGCTTCTTCTTGTGGGAGAAAAGATAGCTTGTTTAAAAACTTACTAAAAAAATTTTCCCACTTTTTACAAGGTGTCTAGCAACAAAGAAAAGGGAAAAGCATCATCCATGGATTTTTGCGCTTACTTATTTGTAGAAAAACTTTCAAGGGATAATTCACATTTCAATGTTGTCTTCTTTTTTAACTTCAGCCAATAATCCTTTTCAGGAATTAAGTCCACTGCATGGTGGTGGCAGATGCTTTCCAACAGGCAACTAAATTGTGTGGGTTGTGCTTTCTCTTTGCTGAACTGACCTCTCTCCAGCCTCCGTGGGGCTGCCCCAGGGCTGCTCCTCAGGGGTACCAGGACATGGTGTCACAATTCTTTTTAAAACAGATGTCCACCAGGAAAAAAAAGTCATTCTGGATGAGAGGGAACTAGTAACCAACAAAGTTTTAGGCATTAAATGAACTTTGGAAATGAGCAGGACGTTCTGTTGACTTGGCCAAGCTCCCAAACAACTGAGGTTTATGGCATTTCTGAGCTTGCCCAGCACACACCATTGAAGGCAATTTTGCTTTTCCTTGTAAGGGATGGTGTATAGGTGAGCTTCCCTCTCCATGGGTGCTCTGGGCATAGAAGTTCTTAAAAAAATATACAGCCACTAAATGGCAGTCGTGGATACCCTAGTTACTGGCAATGTTCAGGGTTATGGAAGAACACTCCCTCCAGCTTTAGTTTCTTGACATTAAAAATTTATATTGAAATACCAGCCCTGTAAAATCCATTGATTACTTGTTCTAATGCAATAGAGAAGACATTTCTGAACCTCTTCAGTGTTTATAATATAGATTTAATGAAGGTGGATGTTGCCAGCTTCATGGATAGTAACAGCTCGGGTTGTATTCTTTCTGCTGGTCATTGCTTAAGTGGCATTCGACGGCAGTCTCCCTAGGCTAAGCTGCTGAACATCTTTTTCTCCTCTCAGCTTTCTAAAAATTATGTCATTCAACTCCTGTGTACGTTAGCCTGCAGATTACAAGACAGCCAAAATTCCAATTGGTGCTCATTTAAAGAGGTCATCATTCTTTTTAAATAAATAAAAAAGAAAAAAACGGTCCTTCCTTATTGGCAAGAAGTATGATTACTTTTCTCCTCCACCTACTCTATGTTCAGTAAATGCTATAACTTGGGTGAATTAAAAAAAACAATTTTTAAAGGTATTACAGCACAGTTTTACAACAGATAACAGACATGCTGAAAACACATCCTTTTTTTTTTTAAACAAAACCTTCCTAGAACAGTATTTCTTTGACCTAAGCTTTCATGGTTAGCAAAGCACTAAAAACATGGAAGATATTAGATTATTGGCATAGTTAGCATAGCCCATGATTTATTTAACTAGAAGAAATAGTTCTTTTTCTAAAACACTGTTTTAAGAAAACAATAGCAAACAGAAGGTGTTTACACTCAGAAGACTAGGGTAATGCATTTATCAGAGAAAAAAAAAAAAAACAAACCCAAACAACAAGACAGGGTCGAAAAGAAACAAACAAAAATCCCCAGCTACCCAAATAGACTGTGGAAAATGGGAATGATTAAAAAAAAAACTCTCTGATCAAAAAAACATCTGCATGCTAATCCTGGTGTTTTCAAGTGGAACAACAGAGTACGAGGAAAAAACCTACACATTTAAGAAGAAATGCGAGAAGCAAACAAAAAAATAATGATGAATGGGAAAATATGACCAAGTCAGAAAAATTCAGAGAAAGAAACAGATTGTATCTGTGCGTTCTTTCACAGTGGAGCTTCTGTTGGTGTGACTGCATATTCAGCAGTGTGAATATTATAATTAAAGAATGTCAGCTCAAGCAAAATGTTTTAAAACCTTCCTATTAATGAGCAGATAAACTGTTTAAAAATACTGATTATATTAGGAAAAAAGGAAGTGTTTGTTTTTTGTGTTTCAATTCCTTTCATCCGCTGTAACACATTTAAATAGCAGATGTCTCTCCCAGGCAGTGTTTGATAGCGGTACTGCTGACTTTGATACCGAGGTGATAAGAACGTCTTTATGGAGGGTTTCGGTGCTGTGCTGCAGGTCCCAGAGCTCACTGGTGCCCATGCAAGGGTCAAGTCCGGCACCAGGCAGAGATCCTACAACGGCAGCCAAGCTGTACCAGCCCTGTGCCATGTCCGGGCTGGTTAACTCTTCCCATCAGCAGGATGGATGAGGCAAGGTGCAGCGTGGTGCTCGTCCGGTGGGGCTGCTGGCAGTGCCTGGGAGGGCTGAGGGCTCCCCGCATCGCACTCCGCTGCACAGCGCTGTAGGCATGCCCTTACAAGCGCTGCGGACAAAGAGCGTGACTCCGTACAAGGCAGGCAGCAAGCGCTGTGCAGTGCTTTACCCGAGGTTCGGACCAGAATGGGAGTGCGTGAGAAAGAGCTCCCGAGCACTGTGAAGCATGGATGCTAGGTCAATGCAAATCTCTTTTATCTCTGGAGTTTGGAAGTTTTTTCACACTGAATTGCAATTAAAGTAGCTGCTTCTTTTTGTAATAGCAAGACAAAGCAATCAGAGTATTGGACAAAGGACAATTACAAGTGCAAAAAAAAATTTAATTTAGGCTAAAATGAAAATTAGCTTTGGTGGTCGCAAGTTTGACTAGATGAGCCCATCTTATGGGCAAATACTTATGCACAGATGTATTTTTAGAGAAACAAATAGTCTCAAGCACTTATATGTGTAGCCACTCACCTAGTTTTGCTTATCATTCAGAAAGGTTTAAGGAAGATCTAATCGTTACAGGTAGTGATCTTAAGGAAGATCATCATTACAATGTAGCTTGAAAACCTACAACTTTTTCGGTCTCTTTAAGATACCATTCCAACACAAATAACTCAAAGTTGACCGAACTGTGAAAATGGCACTTGAAAAATAATCGCTGATGTATATATTCATTCTGGGCTACCAGGAAAACATTTGTCACTTGAAAAGCCACTCTGAGCTTGCTTTCTTAGCACCCAAAAGTATCAGAACATCTTAAGATTTTTGTCAGGCTCTACCCGTGAGGCTGCAGTGCACTTTTTCTCCCCATTGTGGCCAAGCTCTGTGTTGTGAGGAAGACAGTTTACCTGAGGTGTCATTACAAAGTGTGAGAAAATTGTCATCATAAATCATCAATGTGAAAATAAAAGCAACCTCTGGGACTGCAGGATTTCTTCCAAAATTTTCCCATTGCTACAAAGTATCCTGTAATCTAACACTAGGTTTCTGTCTTTCTCAGTTGCTGAAGCGCTGTTCTGCATTTCTAGGTTTCCAGAGAGTCACCATGGCAGTTAGACTGTTAACCCAACCTTGAAGAGCAAACAACAGCAGAAGCAACAGCCTGGTTATGAGTCCGTAAACATTACCTCATCCATTTCAGAGAAATTTTAACTCCCTTCACCATTCATACAATGAGATACAAACTGCCAACTCCAATGTCAACTGTTTGGATGCCAAAAACATTAAACACAATAAAAAAATAATTTAAAAAAATATGGAGTAATAAAACACACATAGCTGCAGCCTGCTGACATGCTGATGAGATAATTTTTGAGTCATTCGAAGACAAAACTAAACACATGTCTCTCACGGTATATGTTTAACTTTGTTCTGTATAGAAATCTCACAAAAAATGACTGAAGTTTGGAATTTGGCAGATGAGTGGAGAGGAATGCATTCCACTACACATTTGTGTAGCAGCATTATGTGATGCAATAGAATGCACATCTAGACAAACAAAAGGCTTCACGTTTAATGGATAGGATTTGAAAAGAACAGTATTTAATAATGTCAATGCTGAACATGATTTTCCCTTCTTATTCTTTCATCCAATTGTTGCCTTTTCATGCTATAGTAGTCTTATGTTTTGGTATCAGAAAATGATCTACCTTGCATTCAGGGTCAATCTCTCTTCTTTCCACAGTCCAGTCATAACTATTTGGCCACTATTTCTTGCTGCATGCTATTTTGTTTTAGGCTACTTAATTGGAAATAGTTAATTGGCCCTAGTGTCTTATGGCAGAGAAAATAACGATTTTAAACTGTATTAAGCTCCCATATATATTTCACTTCATGCTAATTTCTGTGCTTCCAGCTGAGCTGTTTAAAGTGCTCAAAAAAAACCCCTTTTTTGGTCACAGTTAAATACTTGACTAGGAAACAGTGAAAGGATTAGCCGTTTGTGTTTTAAAATATGTATCAGTGAAGGAGATACTTCTTTTTTTTTTTTTTAAAACTGACAGTCCTTTCCCTTCTACCCTTAAATTATTTGCCGAGCTACATATCCCATCAAAGCACCGATTTAATATTTTTCTTTTAAAGTATCAGCGGACCGAGTCGAGGACAAGTTCAGTCCCGGGCCGGCGGCCGACTGCAAAGCCTGGAGCTCCCCCACGTGGCGGCCGGGATCGGGATCGGGGCCGGGATCGGGAGCGGGGGCGGGGTCAGGATCCGGAGAGGGGCCGGGGGCTGGGCCCGCCGCCGGGCGGGCTTCCCCTGCACCTCCCGCCTGGGGATTTTGCACAAGAATTCTGCCCTGCCATCAGATACAAACACGCGTTGTTAAAATTGACACTGCAGCCCTGCTTTTAATTACTAAAAAAAAAAAAAAAAAGCCTGACTTTGTTTCACTGTTTTTACTGAGTCTAGTTTCGCTGCAAGGTTTTCTCCTAGAGCAATGAAGGGAGAACAAATTCCTCCAGAAAATGGTTTAGTAAGACTTTGGTGGCCTGAGTCCGTCCCCTTGGGTTGTGGCTCATTTCCAGCCCAGAGTTGCCCCGGAGGCCCCGGGTGCCGCAGACCTTTGGTGTGACCCAGTGGGGCCATGGATGCCGTGGCGATTGTAAGGCCAGGTCACGGCCCTTGACAGAAGAAGAGGAGCTCCATGAAGGAGGGCTGTGTTGTTCTGCCAGACAGATGGGGTAAACACAGCAAAGGCTGTAAGCACAGGCAGGGAGAGGGGGGCTAAAAATACCCCATCTTTCCACTGACTATTCACAGTGGAGGCATTTGGCCGCGGGACAGAACAGCACTGTGGGCAGATGAGCACCGTAGAAATGGTTTAAAAGTCTTTTTGCCACAAGCTGTATCTTGCCATGCCACTACCAACAGTTAGTATTGGTAGAGTGCAATATTAAGTTCGGTGCAAAATCGCCTAGACTTACTGAAACCAGTGTCCACTATGTATAAATTAAGTGTGCAGACTTTGTACCAGAGTGGCTGAGGACTGTGCCCATGTAGACCTCTCTGTGTTTAGGTGTGGAGACAAAGACTTCCAACAGAGGTGCTGTGACTGACCTTTCGGTCTGAGCCCTGCAGAGATGTCTGCATCATCTGACTATGGCCCTTATCTCCGCAGCTGCCTCATTCAGTGCTGGAGCCTATGTACTGGATCAGGCTGTGCCCTCCATGAGGAACAAAAGGGTGGTTTTGGCCCCTCTCCACCACTTAACAACATGCGGGCCATGGAGGATGAATATTTTTTCTGTCAAGCACAAAAATTCACCAAGATAGAGAGCACAAGAAGTCACAAGGGCGGATAGCATTGACTCTTTCCTCAAGTTTTTCAGTATGCTTCTTTGGATACATATAACAAGGCAGCGTGCTTTCATCTGGACACACTGCTGCTTCTTGCAGCTTCAATTTATACCCAGCTAGTGTTATTCCAAAACCCTGGCCTTTGAATCACATGTGAAAGAGCAGAGCTTAGAGATTTTCCCTCAGACATCCCATCCTTTCTTTACTTTTCACTAGCCCCAGTGAGAATACTGAAGGAGCACTATATCACGCTCAGTACATTATGCCTGTGATCAGAGTCACAGTGCAGTAATATCGACACAATTTTGCCCATCTATTTCTATAAGGTGATTCCTTTAGTGGCTCGGTAAACCACTCATGCAATTCAGCTGCATTAACAGGACTGAAAATGGGTTAAGTTATCGGTTTAATGAATGAAAAGTCAAATTCCAAAAAGCCCAGCCTCCAGCCAGCTAGGTCTCAAATATCAATATTTGGCCTTAAATAATTCTGCTATTGTTATTCCCTTTCCACAGTCAGACCCTGTTTGCATTAGCGCAGATTGGCACCATTCCTCTGGTATAAATCTGCCCTCCCTCAGCCCTCGAAGGCTTATCTCAAAATAGGTGAATTCTCAGACTGAGCAGAGCTTTCCTAGCGGTTTTCGTATTACACTCACTGCAGAGAGTGTAAGTCAGGAGTTGGTCTAAAATGTCCTTTATCACCCTGTTGAATCCCTGCTGTGTTTAGCAGCTGGAGCAACTTAAAATAGCCTTCAGGCTACTCTAAATATTGCTGAATTTCCTGGGAACATAGCACTAGGAGGAATCATTTGGGGCACTGAGTCCAGCTCTCCCATAATCACAAGTCTCCACATAATAGACATCAAGTTTGCAGGAGTGCACAGCACGCTTCACCCTTCACTACATCCTGTAACCCACCTGAGACTTGAAGTAGAAGATGCAGAAGCAGCTTAAAAATGGCAAAACATTGCAATAAAGGAAAGGAAGAGATCAAGGGTATGACCTGGCAGAAACTGACTGAGGACTAGTAGTATATAAGGATGGCTTGAAGTCACCTTTAACCTTACCTTTGCTCCCCAAGCTGTTCTTAAGCCACAGCTTGGAATGAGTCAGGCTCCCCTGCGCTGCTTTTGTGCAATGCTAACTTTGTAATCCTTTCTAGAAGTACAAAGCATTGGCAAAAAGATTTGTGGGACTCATTTTTAAAGCCCGAGTGCTTTGCAACTGTGTAGGAGTTTGTACCATATGGTTTCTGCTGGATCATGTAACATCATACTGATGAGCTGAAAAATGCATGATAAAATAGTTTCATTTGATACTGGCCAGAAGCAAGATCTTGCTCACTGTGGTAATGCACTGCCCCAAGTCTTACGTCCCTGTCAATATATCCCCCTATAAAATACAGGCTCATGCGGCACATGAACACTTTTCCACTCTGTTTATAATACATGAAAATAACGACTAAGGAATGCATCATCCAATTGTACCTCTGCTTTTCCTACATTCTTGCTACCTTTCCACTAAAAAAAACACCACGAGCAGAGTTAATATCTTGATTTTAAGGGCCCACTGAAAAGGATTGTGATCCTGTCAGTCATTCTGGTTTCTTTTAATGAATAATTAAAAATATGAATGTGAAATATACTCAGAAATTATTTTCAGGAGCTTCAATTTTATTTGCCAGCTTTTCCATTGCTTATTAGTTAGATTGACAATGAGACATTATTGCTCACCCAATAAACTTCTATGCAATACTGGACACAGTGGCAGGGCATCATGTTTCCCAAGAAAGGAGTAGTCCAAAAGCAATAATAATTATTCTTCTTCAGAAGTCTAGCTGTTTGCAAAAGTCTGGAAAATTTTATGTCCTTATTTTCCAGTACATCTACAGTTTTGTGCTGCCGTTCAGCCAAAAGAGGCATATCAAAATACATGTTTAAGAGCACTAATAAAAATATGTCCAAGAAAATAGTCTCATCAGGGCACACATAGCTGTTAGAATAAGTGATAACAAGGGAAGGATCTTGACATTTTCTCATCTATGAAATACAGCAACCAGAAAGTCTTAGGGAAAGACTAAAAACAAGCTGTTCGCAGTATCTGTAACATGCAGGAATCCTGCCCCCGCTCCCATTTCCTCCTCTCCCTCACGCGCTTGCAATATGTTGTAAGGATGCAAGTGTGAAAAAGTACACATACGGAGTTGCTTGTAGGCAGTACAGAGACACTTGTCATTTTTCTTGGTGTACATATTTATTTTTGATGGCCAAACATCATAATTTGTCCATTATCATGGAATGAATTGGGCAGTAGGTTTTGCACCTGGCATGTTATTCTTTGCCCTGAAATCTTGCAAAGGTACTAGAAGTTAGGGTATCACTTCAGGTGGATCATAGGGACCTAAATTTCCCTGTAATTTAAATTTAGTTTAC
Organism: Balaeniceps rex; assembly: GCA_013401315.1. Lineage (NCBI taxonomy): Eukaryota > Metazoa > Chordata > Aves > Pelecaniformes > Balaenicipitidae > Balaeniceps > Balaeniceps rex. The sequence goes on from VYZW01045633.1 coordinate 117,505, forward strand.
GTCCTTGATACTACATTACACTGAAAGCTCTCCTTATACACATCCTAATATAGCCATATACTGAGAGACACCATTTATTCAAACAAAACCTTGTAAAAATCTATTCTATGTAAGAATATGAATCATTTCTGACTTGTTGACTTCTATAATAAAGCAAGAGATCTTATACTGCATTGTTTGTTGTCAGGGAAGGGCTGGTAGGCTGGTAGGTTTTTGTTTGGAGTATTCCGACAAGTATATAATGTTTCACATGTTGTATGGGCTTGACTCCTTTTGCATATTTATGCAACACCGTGGGATCAGCAGAGACAAACATCATTTGTCAGATGTCTGTGATTTATCGGTTTTCATTCATGTCACTGTTGTAATTCCTGGTACCTTCCGCTCTTATGGTTGCTTTGCAGTACACCCCACAACTCTAAGCTTTGTGGCCCCATCCCTAAATGTATAAATACAGAGGAGAGGAAATGGTTTTTTTATCATGTAACAGGAATATGTATTGCAGGAACCACTGCAACACATAATCCTGCTAAACCCAACTTCACTAATGTCCAAAAGAGAATGGGACACGTATGGGGACACAAACAGCAGACTGTGAATGAGAATGCCCCAGGGTCCACATGACTGCTTTTGGAAAGTCCATAATACCTCAGATTTTCAGAGTTCAAAGCAGTCTCTCACTCTGCCAGATTAGGATCCCCACATGGAAAGCAGATTATCCCCACATCAGCCTGTTGCTGGGATCTTTGACCATTCCTCTAAATGCTGATCATCCACCAGATGCTGGCTGCCTTCAGAGAAGAGATACCAGACTAGATGTGCCATGTGTTCGTTCTCACACAGCACAATGGCTCTAATCCTATGTTCCATATATTTTTTCAGTGCTACAGGAGTTCAAATTCTGACTCAGGTTGAACTCTGCTGTAATAAAATAGCTGTGGCCTGGAAGTGTTATGATGCCCAATCTTTTAACGCACCAGCTAGAAGAGACAGAAGAGCACAGATGTAGCAAATACCACTGCACAGTATGCTCTCCTGTTACCTGGAGGCGTTATGCTGTACAGAAGCATAATGTCACCAAGCACTTGGGTGATTCAGCTCCTCCCCATCCTCAGTACTACCTTGTAAGAGGTATAATTGAGCTCTTTTTTCTGTTCTTTTCAGATTTTTTTCTATGTGTTTTTGTAAAGTCAAACAAATAGGAAAATTAATGACAGCACATGAGTGCACCACAGAATAATGCTGCTTAAGGACTGCTGTGCCCTTGCCTCCAGTTAACCTTAGCGTTCGTTATGGGTTGCAGCCAGCTGCATCAATCACAGTTACTTTGGTTGGGGAAAAAAATCCATCATTATTGCAGCCATACACATATATATACATTATTTTCCTAAAGTATCATAATCCTCTACTTACCAAAGAGGGCCTGTGATAGCTGGGAGGAGATGAAACTCAATTTTCCTTCACATCTGCTTGATCCTCCGGTATAATCAGCACTGCATGCACCAGGCAAGGTCACAAACTATGGCAATGTTCATCACAACATGCAATCTCCCCATTCTGGTGCCATTAACTGCTCAGCAACCTCTCCCTCTCCATCCCACTGTTTTTAATCTGCTAGAGCACTTCGGAGCAGGAACGGGAGAGCTCACCTCACAGACCCATTTCCAAGATCGCTGTCACAGACCACACTTTGAGAAGGAGTCAGCGGTGAACCACTACCCCATTTGTTTCAGTCGAATAGGAAAAAGAACATCACAGTGGGATTTAATTTCAGGTTTTCTGGCCAGCACCTGCATGCAGGAAGAGATTCTGATGGCACCGGCATTACAGGCCTTGCAGTATCTCCTCTGAGTAACTTCCTGATAGTTTGTAGAGACCTGTAGCTGATCTAGAGACAACGGGAGCAAAAGCGCAGTTTATTTTCTTCCTTTTATTTGTTAAAAGGGTAGAGAGTCAGTGGTGTCATTGCCCTCTGTGACGAAGGCAGTTATTTGCAGAATGATATGGTCAACGATGCACTATCATTTTCTGAAAGCCTATTTGCTTAACCTGCGCTGTTTTGGCTGAATTTTTGTTCAAAACCTGTAGTTTGCTGGAACCAGAAATTAAAGCAGAGCATATATCACCTGAGACAAGGGTGGGAGGTTCTGGTGAATCTCACCTCATATTATTTTGTGTGGCTCTTGTTGCGCTGCAGTTGCTTCCTTCATAACAGCAGACCTTTCCCAAGCTGCCTCCCTGCAGACCTGATGGGTCGGATGCACTTCCCTCGGCTTTGCTGACTACCTCTCTCCCTGACGCTCACCAGGCTCTGCTTCCACGTAGGTCTCTCCCTCCCCAGCTCCCAAGACGGCACCTCGGCACTGCGCTGCCTCGCTGTGCCTGGGTAAAGGGTTGCCACGCGCAAGGGTTAGAGCACCCAAACGTTAGCCGCTTACTTTGAAGTTGCCCTTAGCTCAAACAAGGCGAGGTAAAAGCAAGTAGAAGCATTACAAAATAAGCAAGATAGGCCACAGGTGCACAGAAGTAAAAAGATAACCAAGCCCCTGTCTTCCAAGTAGCAACATCAGCTCTAAATAGCTCGCTCTGTATGTATCCAGCTGATGAGCTGACAGATACTTCACAGCCCTCTGGCTGAGGATTTGGTTCTTATGCAAACCTATGACTTCAAATTGCATTCACGCAAGAGGATCTGGGATTTTTATAGAACCAGATGCATCTTTTGGCAGGAGGTATATATGTGTGTGTGTGTGTGGAGGAGGGGGGCACATTGAAATTCAAATCCTCCTCTCCCTTCTCTTTCCCTGCAAGGGAAATTGTTAACTCGGGGAAGACATTTATGTTACCAGACCGTTGTTTGCTTTTCCCAGTTTCAGAAACGCTGTTGTACTTTGGGAAAGGCAAGGTGCGGTGGTCTCCAGCATAGGTGATAAATAGCGTCACCTCACTCCTGGTCTGCCAACCTGTTGTAAGACAAAATGTTCTTTGCCATTTGGCAAAGGGAAAGTCGCAGTACAAAGTTTCTCACCACACAGAGACTTCCACCACACTTACAGGTGTGTCACTGGAGAAAAACTGAGGCTGCTGTGAGCTTGCAGAACAATCTGAAGAGTTCAATCACCTTCTTCCCTACCTGGCTCAAACACAAAATGCCTGTTTGGAAGGAATAAGTTAAATAAACTTGCTGGAAACATAAACCCATTTATTTCAATGAGTGAGAGATAAGATGCAGATATCCATTCCTCACCTGTAATCCCTACTGTTTTTATGTGCACTGAAAAAGTACTTCTATCAGCGTGATGCCGGCCCATCATTTCTTAGATAATGATCATCATTTTCTCTATTATGCTCTGCTTCTTAGGCCTCGATTCAGCAAAGCATTCAGGTACATCTTTATCTTTAGGTCCGCTAGCAGCCTTCAGTAAAAGCACACAGTTTGAAAGTAAAGTGCTCTGCTAAATTGGGTCCTTCACAGGACTAAAGAGAAAGCTCACATAAGAGCAAAGCAGCATTGCTTTCCTTCCAGTCACACTTGTTTTATTCACTTGCTCTTGCTGTGTACAGCTGTGGATTGCTGGCAGTGTGCTTGGATGGAATTTGAGGGATTCACAGCTTCAAAGATGAGATGTGCCAGCCTTTAAAACAAGCTTGTATAAACACAGGAAACAAAAGCATCCATGTAAACAAAGGGTGGCAATACATATATTCACACCTGAGCAAACACACACGCTTTTACACGCAGCCCTGTATCAGCAATGCTCCAGCAGGTTATGTAGCATTCGCTGTATCAGCAGACGTAGCTCTCATTTCTGCTATTGCTTTTCTCTTTGCTTCATGATCAGAGAAGCACTGGGGCCAAGCCTGCTAGTTTTGCAGCACACTGTAAAATGTATGAAGAGGTTTCAAAAGCTCTGACAGTGTCTCATCTGTACTGAACTAGCATCATAGTTGTGCTCAGGGGGTGCAGCACACTACATATCATTGAATTCCTACCTTATTTTGTGTTGTCCGTGTACTTTCTGGGTTTCTGTACTTTTTTTTTTTTTGCCTGTTAGCATGGATTTTTCAGTTGTCTTGCTGAGATTTTTGGGGGAGGGAGATGTTGTTTGATTTTTTAAAAGACAATGAGATTTTTAAAACATACGCTCTAATTCAAAAGGATTGTGGAGCCTATGTGTAATCATAGAGATCAGAGGATCAGCAGTAGAAAGAAAATTACATTGCAAATACTGAGTGTTTCTGAACTCTGCCACGAAAGAGCCACCAGATACCTCAGTACCTCAGAGGGAGCAGGTTGCTTCCTTGTAGTGTTTACTGCCTTGGCTCCTTCCCTACCCTGCTGCTAACTACACCGAGAAGCAGCACCATCTCCACGGCTGGTGTGAGATGAGCTAGATTTTATTTCCTGCTCCATTGCAGGCAGCATGTGCAAGTCACCGCAGAGGCATTAGTCTTTTGGGGCTACCAAGGGCCACCATCAGTACCTTAGAATCACCGAATGGTTTGGGTTGGAAGGGACCTCCTAGTCCAACCCCCCCCTGCAATGAGCAGGGACACCTTCAACTAGATCAGGTTGCTCAGAGCCCCGTCCGACCTGACCTTGAATGTTACCAGGTAAATACTGATCCTGGACGCACAGCCAGAGCATGCGGAGCCTCTCGTGTCTGAGCACACTTAACCAGCTAACGCACTATTTTGGTGGGTCCCTGGGTTATTCAGGCTCACTGTCATACCCTCAGAGTTGTATAGGCTGACCTCTTGTATAGCCCCAAGTCCCATTTACTTCAATGAGAAGTAGAAACATTCAGCCCTAATCACAGTTAGCTCAGGCTTGACATACTTTTCTGTATGAGATTTGCAAAGATTTAATGTTACTTCAAGAGACTTGCAAAAGTCCCTGAGGGAGTTCATCCATGGGAGTTAGATGCCTTCACAGGATGCATAGAAGTCGGCCGGGTGCTTAATTCCCATTAAATTAACTCACACAAGTATTTTTGTAAGTCCCTCTTTGCACTAATCCCTCTTGGCTTCCCTTCCCTCTTCTCTTTCCCCCTTCAATCTTTTAAATAAAGATAGCACTTAGCACAAAGATGTGTTGCAAGGCTCCACTCAGTGCCTATAAAGTGCTTTTCAACCCTGGCAGAAGTGCCTAACTGTACAGTATTCAGTGAAACTGGAAACAGTGGGGACTTTTATGGAGATGATGTGCAAGCTCTGTTCTGTAATAGGATCATAGAATCATAGAACGGTTTGGGGTGCAAGGGACCTTAAAGATCATCTAGTTCCAACCCCCCTGCCATGGGCAGGGACACCTTCCAATAGATGAGGTTGCTCAAAGCCCCATCCAACCTGGCCTTGAACACTTCCAGGGATGAGGCATACACAACTTCTCTGGGCAAGGTGTTGCAGTGCCTCACCACCCTCATAGTGAAGAATTTCATCCTAATAGCCAATCTAAATCTACCCTCTTTCAGTTTAAAGCCATTACCCCTTGTCCTGTCACTACATGCCCTTGTAAAAAGTCCCTCTCCAGCTTTCTTGCAGGCCCCCTTCAGGTACTGGAAGGCTGCTATAAGGTCTTCCCAGAGCCTTCTCCTCTCCAGGCTGAACAACCCCAACTCTCTCAGCCTGTCTTCATAGGAGAAGTGCTCCAGCCCTCTGATCATCTTTGTGGCCCTCCTCTGGACTCGCTCCAACAGGTCCATGTCCTTCTTATGCTGGGGCCCCAGAGCTCAACACAGTGCTCCAGGTGGGATCTCATGAGAGCAGAGCAGAGAGAGAGAATCACCTCCCTTGACCTGCTGGTCACACTTCTTTTGATGCATCCCAGGATACAGTTGGCTTTCTGGGCTGCAAGCACACATTGCCAGGTCATGTTGAGCTTCTCATCAATCAACACCCCCAGGTTCTTCTCCTCAGTGCTGCTCTCAATCCATTCTCTGCCCGGCCTGTATTTCTGCTTGGGATTGCCCCGACCCATGTGCAGGACCTTGCACTTGGCCTTGTTAACTTCATCAGACACATTCATCTAAATTTCCCTGGTGTCAACATCATACAGCTAAAAGAGTGTGCTGAATCCCGAGGGCTCTCTGTGCTTTTGGCAGTGCAATTAAATCCCCCAAGTCTGATTCCCATTTCATCCATTTCTGCATGACTGAAACAAGAGATGTGGTTTGAGGGATAAAAGAACAGGAGATACTTTAGCTAAAGCAACGTAGCTAAGTCTTAGTTATATTTTGTTACCTTCAAAGAGAAGACATAATATATAAATTAACTGCATTACAAACAAAAAAAAAACATGGAAAGAGAGTAGGGCAGGGTGGATGCATACAACTGACAAACCAGTAATTTGGTAGCAGGGAGATGAAATACAACAGCTGATTTGTTTATTGGTCCATTCTATTAACCTCTAATGCAACATTTCATCTTTTATAATTGAGCTTTCCATTTTGTTATTAGACCTTAATAGCTAAATTGGCATCTTGCAAACCAGGCCAGGAAATACAAGCGAGCACAAGGGTTCAGACACAATTCAGTCCCTTCATCCATTCTGCACAGAAGCTGCGCCAGCCCCCGTTTTATGATGCGGATGAGGTCGTCTTCCTACATCCTCTTCTGGCTGCGCTGGTGAAAGACACAACTGCTCCACCTGCAGGCCACCTTCCCAGAGCTGTTCACATAGACCCGCTCCTGGAAGCCCTCCCCACCTCCTTTGTGTCAAGATTGTGTAGGTTCACTAGAGATGTGCAAGCTACAATGAGCTTATTTCAACTGAAATGGGTTAAGGTGTAGCACAGCTAACAACGTCCTCTCCTGGCAGGGTGTACAAATGAGTGAGTACCTGGTGACAAAAAGGCTCTTAAGCCACCACAGCTGCAGCTGAGAGAGAACATGTGGACAAGACGTTGCTCCCCCATCTGAGCCCATTTGGTTGTGTGAGGTGGAGCTGCAGTTTATGCTCTATCCATTTAGGCGGGAGCAGGGGAAAGGAAATCAATCAGACAGGAGAAAGAACTTGAGCCAAAACATTCCCTTTGCTCCTGGACCAAAGAAAGGCTGGAGAGGAGGCTTAGATGTGGTGGTTAGGGCAGTCAGATGGATGGCCTGGGTGCTATGAACATTAGAGTATGTTACACAGCCTTAGCATAACAAATTGAAAAGGATACAGCTCAGAGAGCCCCACCAAAGCACAGTGGCTGGAGGTGGGAAATGGGCTTGAATGCTGTTCCAATTTGGTAGACACGTTTTGATGTCCCAGCTGAGGCTCCTGAGGGGAAATAGGAAAAGGAGGGTCTAGCTTGTGAATCGTGCCAAGCGTTAGCTGCCACATTGCCTGCCTGCATCAGATTTGCATAATTTTGCCCGTTCTCAGTAGCAGAAGTGCACGCACCTGGAGGGCTTTGATGGCAGAAGCATGAGTGCCTGGGGAATTCTGGCACCGCCAGGGTCAGCTGGCAGCTGAGAAAAGGTTCAAAGGCTCTAAATACTGAGCTTCAGGGCCCAGGTTCTCTGTCCAGGAGACAAGACAGGAGAATTGATCCTATTGACAATTTTATTTCAATGGTTGGACAAATATCACTTCCATAATTTGAAAGTTGCTTTCACAGTTTCCAACCCTCTTTGTCCCTCAAATGTCACAAATCCATTAAAAATCTCACATAATAACCACTCTTACTCCATTCCTTTCTCCCATTTTTTACTGTTTCTGATGTACTCATCCTTTTAAAGGAGGACAAATTAATAAAGCTTGTTCCCAAAACTCTGCCAATTATGTAAGTGGAGACTGTTATCAGCCACATTTGGGAGAAAAAAAGACATCAAATTACCTATGCTGTCAGCTAGTGCCACAGCAGATTATACGTAAAACTGGTTATATTCACACCAATGATTCAGTGCAACAAACTAGGTCACTCCATGGCCATGCTTGTATGTGTAACGTGACATGTTTCATGAGATAGGGAAGGAAGAAGAAAGTACCATTTGCTAATTGGAAATGGATTCCACCCTACTTGAAGTCCATGGAAGAAATCCTCTGAATTTAAGTAGATATAAGAAAAAGGCAAAAACCAATAAAGAATAAAGTATTATTTTCTGGCCAGTAAGAGGCTTTTACTAAAATATTATTGAGTAGTAACAAACAAACATGAAAGCTACATGCACTTGACATGAATGTCTTTTTTAAAATAAACAGACATGTTTGATTATTTGTAATCCAGTATAATCCACTGTGCAATGTTAAATATTTTAAGAGAATTTTTCTTCCATTTGTTCTCGGCATGGTTGGCCTGAAGCCAAAATGTTTTTATTTTTAAAGGCAATGCTCCACTAAGGGTTTTGAATTTCTTTCATGTTGGCATTTTTTATAGCATTTTGAAATTGATTGTGCATAGCAAATTCACAAATGGCAAGAAAACTATGGCAACATATATCTCTGTGTAGGTAAACTCCTGGTCTCATTTCCCAGGGTTCTGCAGCAAGAGGAACTCTACAAAGTAGTTGCTAGGAGAAATAAAACAGACCTGTAAGTACGGAAGAACAGTTAAAAATCCTGCCTTATACGCCTACAAAGCCAAAATACAACCAGTTCATCTGTGCCTCTGCCAGAGGAGGAGAAGCGGGAAGATTTCTTAAAACACTATAGAGCCAAGGATGCCACTAGTGAAAGAACTGGGCTGAGCCTTAGCCAAGTATAGAGGTCTGGAGAGAGTCTGAGCTGTCTACGGACTAAAACCAGGGCCCAGGCTTTATCATAGAGTTTTGAATACACTGTTTAATGGCATTTTGGAGCCAAAAGATGAAGTGAATCAATCTCTGTAAGAAACTGTTTTCCTCAGTAGAAGGTAACGCAGCAATTTTTCTCTGTTAGCTTTTCATGCCCTGGCAGAGAGCATGCTTTTACTCCTCCCAGGGATGCAGCTAGCAGATAGAGTTTGCTACAACTATTCCGTTCCTCCTGGTCCCAACAGGTATTTCTCACCCCTCTCCCTCCACTCTCCTCCCTATGACAGGCTGCCACAGCCCCTTCCATCTGCTGTTCTCAATCTCAGCACGTTTCAGATCTTTAATTTAAACATCCAGAATTAACCATGCCACATTTGAAACTCTGGGGCCCAGCCCCAACATGTATTAGTTTGGCTTTCCACTCAGGAGGTATTTTGTCTCAAACAATGAAAATGCGTTGTAATTACAGACTGGCTTTCATTGCATACCAGCTCTGGTGTGGCTAGGACACAGGTTATATTTCCAAAGATTATTTGGCAAACATCAGACTAGAAACACGCTTTCCTAAATGAAAATGGAGATTCTCCAACAATCACCCGTCTCCAGGAGCTGGGGCTTTAATTAAAGTATCAATTATTGCAAGACTTGTAATGAAATTGCCAGTCAGCTGTGCTGAACATCTCACATTCCTGCCCTACTTCGTGCAGGCTTCTAAAGAGGTAGCATCCCTTTCCTTCCTAAAACTTTCTGCAACGTGAAAAATAAGCTGCGTGAGCAGTCCAATTCTCTTGTAAGATATTTGTATAGGCCTATAACCTCTTTCAGGGATTTCTTTTTAATTTGTATTCATTCACAACCAGCAGAGAGAATGAAAAGTGTGGCAGGGAGAAACTCATTCCAGGAGTTCTGCAGCACCCTGCAGCTTAGCAAAGGTAATTTGTGTAGTTACAGCTCTTCTTTTATTGGACACATCTGCAGCAGTCATTGGATTGGGATGTTTCCTTTATGCCTCCTTGAGAGCAAGACCTAGTACATGTCCTGGGCGGAAGGTTGAATTTGAAAAAAATGTTCATATGGCCTGTGACCAGCTATGGGAATACAAAAGCCAGACTACTTTGATCCTATCAAACCACAAAAATACTACAACACACACAAAAAAAGAGAAACAATAGAAAGGACTCATGGGTAAACAGCTATTTATTTGTTATGATCTCACCCTAAATATTTTCTCGTTAAGACTTAATGTGGTTTGGTACAGAGGTGAGCTGGGGCATGGGGTTGGAGATCAAGCCCATAAATAACAGCAAGTAAGAAAAACAGTTTAAAAAATTATTCAGAGCTTTTTTCGCTTGTCTAAAACAGGATTTATAGTAGAAGGGCATAATCTACGAGGATGAAAATAAAGTAGGATACAACAGCCTTAAAGTGCAATTAGAAGCAATTCAGGAAAAAAAAACTAATTATGATTAAAACAAGTACAACTGCAGGCAAAAGGCACAAGAGGACCCACAGCCACAGGGTTGATGTTACCCAGCCAAAAATATGAGGAATAGGGTTAGATACTCAGAGTGCTCATGGGGTACTATCCCCTCTCAGTGCCTGAAAGAGATGCGATGCCAGCACACACTCCCTTTTAAACTCAAGGGAAAATTCTGTTTGACCGAGCCAAAGATGTCTGCTGCTCCTTTCTCGTCCCTCCCAGGCTCTCAAATGTTCAGAAGTAAAATGGTGACCAATTCTACTTCTGATTTTCTTTCTGCAGTTTTGCATTTTAACATCCTTCCTGCCACACCTAGAACTACGAGTATTACGTTGACATATATCCAGGGAAAGAAAAAGACAGATATTTAAAAAGTGTAGATTCCACACTGTAGAAGTTTGTCAAAGTTTTGCACAATAGATCAACTGACATTAATCTTCACTTCTCCCCCAGCCACAAGCTGTGCTTACAACCCCCCATGTCAGAAAAAGCACATTCATCAGCTATCTGTCTCTTTCCCATCCCACTCACCAAACAGCTGTAATAAAAAAAAAAAAGCTCTTATAAATTACTTCAGAGCACAAAGGGAAATCTCTCCATTTTGTAACAACTTTGTTAATTTTAAACGGAATGGGGATTCTTTTTCCCTCATGTTTCATGCTAGTGTATACTTTCTAGAACATCATATTTTGTTATCAATTTACAGCAAGTATTCATCCAGATTACTACACGGTTCTCCAGCAAATGCAGAAACAAATTGACATTAAGAAGCCACACATTTTCTGTAGGGAGTCACCTTCTGCAAACCTTGCCTGCCCATAAGTATGCATAAAAATGCAGCTCCTGGGAAAAAAAGATTGAATTCTTATCCTGGGGGAATGGAGGAGGGAAGTTATACTATTAATAAATCCAAATGTTAGGCTTAACTCAATATGCAGAGTTTAGGCAGGGATGATATATTGTACTCCCCCATTTGAGAAGGAACGGCAAGGCTGGCCAGACATTGCCATTTTTCCTTGAAGACAACTCATTTTCCTTCATATGCTTATTCAGGACACATGGCTCAGGTGCCTTTTAACTGGGAGCCCTTACAGGAGCCACATCCCGGCCCTTTCCCCACCACGTCAGTTCAATGGGTATGCAACTCCACTGAAGTGAAATGCTCTCTTTCCCTGATTAGCTTTCAAGAGCAGTGAGGGATGTTGGTTTTGACTTTTTTTATGATTGACAAAACCAACTCGTGTGTCACACCGTACGTTGCAATTGGATACGAACAGGGAGCCATCCATCACTCTCCCACATTGCCTGTGTTTACTAAAGGGTCCGTTTAAGGAGCTGTTAAAGGAGCCTTAAAAGCACCAGACACTGCCAGGAAGGACATGTTCCCCCAGACTTCATCATTTCCACAGGAACTGAACTCCAGCGACTCTGCTCACCTGTATTATCAGCACAGGGAGCATGTCCAGGATAGTCTTGGACTGCAGCTTCTAGATGCAGAGATTTGGGGAGGTAGAGGCTAAGCAGAAAAGCACAGGCTGCTGTAGTGACTACAGAGCGCCCCAGGACTGCCCAGGCTTTGTCAGGGGCCACTTCAGGCCCCAGAGCATACCAGAAAGCAAAGCTGCTTAGAGTAACCCTCATCCACGTTTCCGTCAGGCCTCCAAATTACGGGCTGCACCTCTGAGGTGCAGCTCTGAATTTCAGTCAGCCTTGACTAATGAATTGATGCTGTCTATTTTGGCATGGGGCTTGTCCCTGAGGTACAAAACTGCTGAGAATAAGGGGCTGCTTCAAGAGCAAAATCGATACTGTGACCAAGGCAGCGATCACAGCCCTCATGACTGCATGCAGTTCCCTGCCTTCGACGCCACTCCAAGCGGACAGCACAGGGAAGGGACACCCACTCAAATTCCTTGCAGGACTGGAGCCTAGGAAAATACCTGACCCCTGCGATGCCAGTCGATATGTCAGAGTGCCACCGGCATGAGCTTAATATAAGTGCAGTGAAAAAGTACATCTGGGGGGTGTGCCCTGAGTCTTCCTCGTCTGGCTGTGTCCCAGGCTCACAGCTGGATAACCAGCTGTGTCCCAGCTCTGAAGCACTGCCAAGCTAGGAGCCTCTCTGCTGCCACTCCTTCTCTTTCTCCTTGCTGCTACTTCTCATTATTTTTGCTTTTTCCATACTTCTGCTGCATAAAAATTGCCCATCTGACAAAAAGTGTTACAGTCAAAATCTCATTATGGGCGCAGGGGAACACACCTTATATGCAGAGCCAACAATTAGAGTTTATTGTTAGTCTAATTAATGTTTCAATGGTAAAATCAAAATGAATCAAACAGTTATTCTAAGTCCAGTTACAATGATGCTAACATTTATAGTCCATATTGTCTAATTATTGCTAATTCCCATTAACAGTACAATCCAATTTGTTAGTCACCAGCTTCCTGGTATCTACCTTTTTTTGTCACGTCATGCTCACCTTTCTTATGAGTAGCAACAGCAAATAATTAGCATTTAAGTTCCTCACTGGGAGGAGTATGCTGTTGATGGTCAGAGTTTCTTCCTCTTTGGTCCTGGGTCTGCTTGGGGTATTCACAGTCTGTTGCTATCACTTTTTTAATTGGTGCCCAACTTTAGTTACAGAATATTCACTTAGGAGTTGTTGGAACAACATACATGGTATAATTTCTTTAGGGTAAACCCATGCAATTTCACAGTAGGCTAAGACGAAAAATAGGTTGGACATTAGTCACCTGTTGGGCAATTGCTGGTTCAGCTAAAACAAGCTAACATAATCTTGGGACCAGACAAGGCCTGAAGTGGCCTGTGTTAAGGTGAAACAAAATCTGCAATTTTTCAGTATCAATGGCAACATCTTATTTCCTAAAGTGCAGAGCTACAAAAGCCGTGTTCACACTGGTACTGCTGATGCATAAGCGCTCTCGTACATACCAATTAGGTCAATGCTTTTGTCAGTAAAACTCTGCTTACCTGATCTTTTTCCAGTTACAGTCAAATGAACTGCAGCCAAAGTGTTAGATGTTATTCCCCCAAACACCTGAGGTTTTCTTTCAAGCTGAAGCCGCTCAGCTCTATTCACATCTGATAGAGTCACACTTTTGTTTCAAGGAACAGAGGCTTGTGGTTTTAAGCCTCCATCTTATTCTGGATACTAACATCAAGGAAACGCTTTAGCCATTCAGTACTGAAATCAAAGTTCAATTCCCACCAGCAATAGTAGCATTATTATAGCTATTACTAGTATAGGTAGTAGTGTACAGCATACAGGTGCAGGCATAAATATATATTTTTATATATATTAATTGTATATACAGATGTAAGCTCAACACTTGGAATATGGTACTAAGTGACAATATATCACACTTCCAACAAACTTCAGGCATTTATACACAGGAAGGAATGAAGATCTAGAATCATAGATCTTAGATTGCCCATTTAATGAAATGCTGTATTTTTTCAGAGACAGCCTGAATCTTGGATAATCCCTATTGCTTTATAAGTGCCCATACTTGAAAATAAGTCCTCTTACAACCTACAGTGTAAAATAACCTGCAGTAAATCAGAAGAAAGGGGTACTGGTTAGAGATTATGGGGAGGGAGCAGAGGCAGATATCTCCAGGGCAGACTTCCCCTCATACCACCTGCATGTACCTAACACCTGCATTGTTGCTAAGTTGCAAGGGCTTTAAATAGGAGAGAGAATCTAATTTCTGGTTTAAAACAGATAAATTATGGATTAGTTATGTAACTGAAGAAACAACATTTCGTTACAAGACAATCAATTCAACAGATAATGTGTAGATGGAGCTAATAAACTGCTGGTGTAATTTTGATTTTGTTTTGAAACTTGTCTTCATCCAGGAGGTGAGAAATATCATAAAACTGTAAATGTCTTACAGCTTATTTAAGAAAAGATCATTAAAACCAAAGGTGTCAAGACTGGAGTAGAAATATGTGAAATCTTACACATGTGCCCTTCTCATTACTCTGTATGTATTTATTTATTTATCCATGTTCAGTTTATAATGATTCCTCAGATTTTTTGGTGTCCATATTGTCTTCTGTTTTTGAATTAGTGCTAAAATGTCATGGGATAAGAGGCTTAAATGCCATTGACCCGATTGCAGTAAGAGCTAGGTTTCTAAATGCCTTTGAAGGTCTGGTCTTTACATTCACTCTGTTTCTGTTTTCAGGAATGGTAGCTTTGCAATTCTCACAAAATTACTCTGAGGATAAATACAATAAAGATTATTAAGTGATCGAACTCCTTGGTAATTGAGACTATGCGGGTACCTCAGACAGGTGGATAAACACTCATGTTTGCCTTCAGGGCAATTTGACAATTTTCAGCTTACATCAGTTTGCCCGTAATTAGAGGTGAGAAGGAAACAGGAAAGCAGAAAGTGGGAGGGCTTTAGGATCAAAGCTAAGTGACCTTGACAGGTAGGAGGCTTTTATCTCTCCAGAAGGAAGCAGCCTAGACTGACAGTCACAATGCACTAGAAGTGCATGTAATATTTAAGATACTGGGGGGGAACATATTATGAGTGCAAATAAGTGCAATTTTTAGGAACATTCGAGATTTAATTAAATGCATCCTTTGTTGCAAAAGCAACAAAGATTTCTCTAGATATAGTTGGTAAACATTTGGTCACTTCATGTGGTATTTGAGCTCCAGTGTTTTCAGCTGTAGTCATGAAAATCAGGCTAACAAATTTTGCCGCTAAAAAGAATAGCAACACTTGAGAGAAGCAATAGTAGAACTAAGAAATGTTAAAAAATAATTAGGAGTGACATACTGGCTCTAATGACACAAAATTCTCATCAGTTTCAACAAGACTGAGGCTAGTTGTTTCTGTTTACTGCTTTCTGTAAAAGCATCAGAGAAGTTTAGTTTTGGCTCAAGAAAATACTTAAGACATATGGAGTAGTCTTTCCACTAATGGAAGAATAGCAGATTTACCCCTCTCTGATGTGAAGAGTAGTGTCAGAGACTGTATTGACACCCCAGTTGGTCAAGTTTCATTTCTTACTGGAAATACTTTTCTTGATTGTTAACTGTGCAGGGGAATACCTTTTAGATGAAAAGGATTTTCTGAAATAGGAAGGAAGTCTCTCTTGTCCAGATTAGTGTCTCCTTGTTTTTCTAAACAGACACATCTGTTTACAGGCATGAAAGCACAAATTATGCAGAAATAGTTTCTTTTAATTCTGCTCCTCCCAAACCACTTATCCAGTGTTTTTGATCTTGGCTATCAATCCTGGCAATTCCATGGAATTAATTCAGAATCAAACCCAAAACTCCACTGAGCAAAGAAGGCCAATTTTGCTGTCTTCAGTGGCTTGCACAGAGCAATGTTCCACTGAATCCTGGACCGAGAACAACCACTTGGCATCACACGTTTTGTATTTTTAGGTTTAGCTCCTTCAGTTGTCTAAAACGTAACAGCAGAGCATTTATTATTGACAGAAACATATGCTAATTTCCCACTCTGAAGTTAGGCGAAAATAATCGCTAGGTGGGACATAAGGTACTGGACCTAGGGAGGATAGAAACAGCTATTAGAAGCTTCTAATCCCCAATTTGCTATATATGATGATTGCATAGTTACTTAGCATTAACAGTATAGTTAAGAGTTGCAGCATGACTTCCTCTCCCTTCCACGGAAAACAATAGCAAAGAGTCTGTCTGGAACAGATTTTAAAAATAAAGCACCATATTCAAGTCTCCATTACACAAAGGGAAGATTTCAGTAATTTCATTAGAGACCCCACTTCCAAAAAATATAAACTCTGTTTATATCCCAAAGAGATTCCATATATAATTGCAAAGGATTTGACAATACTATGAACATCAGTTGTTTTAAGTCAGATAGGAATCTTTCCCTTTTTTTTACTCCTAAGAAGCAACACGTTTACAGGGACCTGATTACATACCACTGAAAGGAACTTTCTTACTGGTTTCAATGCCCAGAGGAGTATGCTTTAATAACACAAACAAAGGGTTTAGTCACCTGTGTAGTATTTGATGTTCACAGTGTGTGTGTGCAGAGCTGTGTGAACCAAGAGAGGAGAAAAAAAAAATCGTGTGATTCAAATTTCTTCAATATTCCTAATTAAACAACTCATTAAGGTTTTTGTTAAGGTTAGTGACATAAGTGGCGTTATTAAATACTTCAGAAGCTATTCAGTCACAAGTAACATTATTCTTTTATACATTTTCATATTCTGAGAAACATAAAATTACTAGTAAAAACATATTAAAAGGCCCTTTTCAAAGAAGAAAGCCACCTCTCAGATTAGTGATTTGAAAAGCAAGTATGCATGTTTCCTATTCAAGAAACTTCAAGAGTTTCAGAAACATCACTCACTGTTCACAAAACCTCAGTTAAGTAATGAGTCATCGTGGCTGGAAATACACACTGAAGTGGTAAAGTTTATTGCCTCACCTGAAGTCACAGAGCAGAGCATAGATGCTTCTGGCATGCAGTTGTACGATGAATAAGTATCATCCTGCCTGGACAAGAATGTCCTACTCGTCAGACTGCTAGAACATCCCTGCTGTCATGGAGTGGTATTGATTCACCCTGGATGAACTGCAAGCATGCCTTATTCCCACTTTAACAGTCATTAGCCAGTCCTAGTAACTCTGAAGTCACTTGGAAATGGTCAGTCCCTCTCCCTGCTGCAGCTTTTTATTATGCTAGCCATGAGGATAGCCCAGGAGGACTTACCATGGGTATTTCCACCTGCTGCCATCCAGTCTAGCCCTGCTTGAGAAGATCTCCTAGATCCTTAATAGGATCCCAAGTAGGATCAAGAGATCTGAGAAGGGAGGCCAGCAGATGTGCATTAGCTCTCCTGTCTTTTGCTACAGCTTCTTAAGCTGAGCAGTTAATAGGGGTAACATTAAGAGGCTTTTAAAGAAGCTATAGCGGTTTAGTATAGCCAGTTACTATTACGATCAAAGAAATAGTAGACTCTTTCATCAAAAAGAGACATGACCTACTAATCTACAGTTCTTTTAATAGCACATTTGTAATGAAATGAGTCTTAATGGGCATCCCTCTATTTTCCAGTTGATTGCTCCTGTTGGAGCGTATTTGCACAAATGGAGTTCACTTGCCCACAATAAGCTGAGCATTGCAGGCTTTTCTGATTTGGTAGCACTCTGCATCCATTTCACAGTGGTAAATGACCATGAAAGCCTATGAGAAATAAGAAAAACGTTGACAATCAAATACAAACCCAAAGTTTAGCTGTTTCTATCCTCCCTAGGTCCAGTACCTTATGTCCCACCTAGCAATTATTTTCGCCTAACTTCAGAG